>ML818144.1:69387-82637 GCA_009831015.1 Picea engelmannii
TCATGTCTCTCACAAAGTGATATTGAACATCAATGTTCTTTGTCTTTGAATGATAAGCAGGGTTCTTCGCCAAGAAAATTGCACTCTGACTGTCACACTCTATCCTTACAACTTCTTGTACCAACCCAATACCTGAACACAATCTTTGTAACCATACTACTTCCTTACTTGCATGAGTAGCTGCCATGTATTCAGATTCTGTAGTTGAAAGTGCCACTACAACCTGTCTTTTTCTCATCTAACTTATTGCTCCTCCAAACAGGTTAAACACATACCTGCTTGTAGATCTCCTATGATCCAAATCTCCAGCCCAGTCTACATCCACAAAGCCATGTATATCAACCACTCTATCCAATCCCGATCTTCCTGCGTAGCACAATCCATAGCTAGCAATGCCACGCAAATACCTGGAAACCCTTTTTACTATTGTCCAATGCTCCTTCCCTGGTTTTGACATATACCTGCTCAAAACTCCCACTGCATGTGCAATGTCTGGTCTAGTACAGACCATTGTATACATCAAACTGCCAACTGCACTCACATATGGAACATGAGACATGTCCTCCTCTTCTTCATGTGTCTTGGGACACTGATCTGCAGATAACTTTACACCAACAAGAATAGGAACCTTGACTGGTTTACATTCCTGCATATTAAACCTCTGCAATATTGTCTCGACATATTTTCTCTGATTTAAACAGAGTTTCCTCTTTTTTCGATCTCTTTTAATTTCCATGCCCAAAATGAAATTTGAAGCACCAAGATCCTTCCTGTCGAATTTAGAGGACAACTAAGTTTTCACATCCTGGATAATCTCCTTGTTGTTTCCTATCAGCAACATGTCATCCACATACAAGACCAAATAAATCAAATGATCACCAATTAATTTAGAATACACACAATGATCCTCTTTGCTTCTTTTGAAGCCAAGTCCCAGCATATAAGTATCAAATTTTTGATACCACATCCTTGGTGATTGTTTTAAACCATACAGGGACTTTTTCAGCTTTCATACCAACTCCTTCTTTCCTTTCACAGCATAACCTTTCGGTTGCTTCATAAAAATTTCTTCTTCCAGATCCCCATGCAGGAATGTTATCTTCACATCCATATGTTCTATTTCAAAATCAAATGCAGCAGCAACATATAACAAAAATCTTATAGAGGTTAACTTGGCAATAGGAGAAAAAATCTCACCAAAATCAATTCCCTCAACCTAGGAATAACCCTTTGCTACTAATCGAGCTTTGTCTTTCTCCACTTTTCCTTCTGCATTCATATTCTTTTTAAATACCCATTTTCTACCAATGGGCTTTCTTCCAGTTGGAAACTTCACTAGATCCCAAGCCTCATTCTTATCCAAAGATGCCATTTCTTCTTCCATGGCCCTTTTCCAGATATTTCCATCCTTTGAATCCACTGCCTCCCTGACAGTTCTAGGGTCATCATCAGTAATAGACAAAGAAAAATTTGAATGAAAATCAGATGGACTATACCTTTCCGATAGCCTTCTTTCTCGATCCGATCTCCTTAATACCGGAGTATGAGGATCTTCTTCTTCTGATCCATGTTCTTATGTAGAGTTTGCTTCATCATCCTTTAAATCAAACTCTATCTTCTCTAGTTCTTCCTTACTTGGTAGGAATTCCTGTTTAACAACATCCTTCATTTCTCTAAATACCACATCTTGGCTATACACTACCTTCTTAGTTTCTGGGTTCCAAAGCTTATAACCTTTGAGACCATCTTTATATCCAATAAAGATACATTTTTCAGCATTCTTATCCATCTTACTCTTGTTTTCCTTTGGAACATGAACATATGCATTGTAGCCAAATACCTTAAGATGTGTGAGAGAAGGTTCCTTACCAATCCATACCTCTTGTGGAGTCTTGTCACCCAACGCTGATGAGGGTGATCTATTGACCAGATAACATGCAATACCCACTGCCTCTGCCCAAAATTCTTTCCCTATCCCGACACCATTGAGCATGCACCTTTCTTTTTCCATCAGTGTCATGTTCATCCTTTCCACAACTCCATTCTGCTGAGGTGTATATGGAGTAGTCTTCTGCCTTGCTATACCGCACTTCTTACAGAATTATTCAAATTCATTCCCGCAGAACTCTCCACCGTTATCTGTCCTCATCACCTTAATTTGTTTCTCTATTTGATTCTCAACAAGAGCCTTAAACTCTTTAAACCTATCAAAGACTTCAGATTTCTTCCTGAGAAAATATATCCAAGTTTTCCTTGAGAAGTCATCTATAAATGAGACATAGTACATAGATTTTCCCAATGATGGGACTGACACAGGTCCAAAAACATCACTGTGAACTAACTGTAAAATTCCTTCTGCCCTCATTGCACTAGAGGGGAATCTTACTCGATTATGCTTCCCATATAGACAATGTTCACATAAATCAAAATCCAGAGAGAAATTATACATACCTTCAACCATACCTTTACCGTGTAGTAGTTGAAGACCCTTCTCTCCGATATGCCCCAATCTTTGATGCCACAACATAACCTTTTCTCCAGAGACTGTAGGAGTTCTTTCTTCTTCAACTTCAATATCAGGAACAATGGAGCTATTAAACCCATCACTAATAGTGCTTCCTAGCAGCTTATACAGAGTTCCAAACCAAACTCCCTTCATCATCACCATTGCTCCTTGAACCATCCTGCAAGTTCCCTTTTCAAAAATTGTTTTTACCCCAGCATCTTCCATTTTGCTTACAGAAATCAAATTTCTGGCCATACCTGGGATGTGTAGAACAACAAGTAGTGTTCTTATCCTTCCATGTATGAGTTTCAACTTGACCCTTCCTCTTCCTATGATTTTGGTTGTCGAATCATTACCCAAGAAAACATTACCTCCATCATACTTTTCATATTCGCAGAACCACTCCCTGTGGGGAGTCATATGAAAGGATGCACTTGATTCAATCAACCATGCCTCATGATCTTCATGTGTCCTTGAAGAGGCCAAGTACACATCCCCTCCTTCTTCCTTGGAGGTCTTTTCTTCTGTAGAAGAAGATTCTTCAGATCCCTTCTTTTTCTCAACTTTGGATCTACACTGCTTCTTGTGGTTCCCTTCTTTTCCACATCTCCAACATACCCTTCCAAACTTTCCAGGAGATTTAGATCTACCCTTAGACTTAGATATCCCACTTGAGAAATTAGATATATTTATTTCCTGGGAACGTCCTCTTGCAAATAATGTGTCTGTGCTATGTCCTTCCATATTCTTTCGTCTCATCTCCTCCGACAACAAGAACGAGACCACTTCTTCAAACTTCAAAGAAGTTGTATTACTACCTATGGCCACATCCAGACTATCCCACGAGTCTGGTAAAGAACACAACAAACTAAGTCATTTATCTTCATCTGAAATTTTAATATCAACATATACTAACTAACTTACCACAGTATTGAAGGCGTTCAAATGCTCTGCCACCGAGTCTCCATCTCTCATTCTCAAGTTATACAACTTCTTTCTCAGGAATAGTTTATTTACCAGGGACTTAGACTGATACAACTTCCCCAAATTTTCCCTTGGCTTTAGATTTCTCTGACACATTCAGTAATACTGAATCGGAGAGACACATTCGAATTGTGCTCTTTGCCTTTTGATCCATCTTTTTCCAGTCATCTGCAGAAGTTCCTGTAGGTGTAGTACCTGGATCTACCGCGATCCACTGATCTATGTCCACCAAAAGATCTTCCATCTTGAGCTTCCACAACTCAAATATTTTCCCATTAAACTTCTTGATCTCCATCTTCGAATTGCTTGCCATTTCTTTTCACCCGAAAAACAATAACGCAGATCTCCCACTGTAACAAGGCTTATCATAGTCCCAAGCCAAACCCTTGATGACAAAGGTGTCTCCCTGAAGCCAATAAAGCTCTGATACCAAATGTAAATTCTAACCTTGTACAATATCTACTGCAAAATGATTTTCAGAAAAGAACAGAAAAGATACAATGGCAAATACAAACATTACACAAAGATATTTCACCTGGAAACCCAAACCGAGAAAACTAGCATATATTATATTCATACATTGTGTTACATTGTTTACAATACAATATACATATAGGAGCCAACGACATACAAAACCCTAACCCAATGACCTGGATTAGTCCAAAACCCTAATTCCTTAATCGAAAATAGAAAACCATCGGCAAAAAACCATGTGCCAAAAAACCACCTAAATATCACGTGGTCCCGAAAATATGTTGTCCTGGAAATATGTCATCCCAATGCGAAAAAAAATTTCAGGGGCACTGCCCCCGAACCCCCAGGCAGGGGGCTCCACCCCCCTGTGTACTTGACGCAGACGCTCAGACACTACTACTCGTGCAAAGAATATAACACATACCCAACAAGGAGGAACAAATAGTAAGTAGAGATCAAAGCTTGGAATTAAAAATGTAAGCTCAATAGGAGGATCAAACAGTATGCAGAGATCAAAGCTCAGAAGGAAAAATGTAAGATCAGGGTGAGAAGCCTCAGTAGTCGTCCTATCAAGAAATTGACGGTGTTGATTGTCTCATATAACGGACGTTGGTCATATGAGTGACTGTGGGCTTGAGGACCGTTGGAGGATTGTGACCATTGGATGTGCAAGTCAGATCAATGGTAGGGATGAATTGCGGGGAGCGAAAGAAGAATTAAACAACTCGCTAGTTCCAATCCTGCAATTGGTCTAGATCGTCAGATCTCATAGACTTGGATATCGACAACTGTGGTTGATCCAACAACCAATCAGATTAAGTCGGATTGATTTTTGACCGTCGGATGTGCAATCGCCATATCAACGGCATTGATAGATTGTGGAGATTGGAAGGAGAATTAAATATCGCGCTAGTTCCAATCCCACAATTAGTTGGGACCGTCAGATATTATAGCCTCGAATATTGACAATTGTGGTTGGCTCAACAATGACACACAACTTCAAATTATGAATTTTTGGTGACGAGTTAAATCACTCGCAAGTTGTGGTTCCACAACCATCCTTGATCGTTGATCTTCTTTGAGAATATTCACAACCGTCAGATCACTTTAAGTGGAAGGATAGGATAAGCGGGGCTAAAGGGTTGAGAATTTGATTATCCGAATACCCGTCAGCTATCGGATCAAACCTGAATTCCCTTCAGTCGTCAGATAATTTTAAAGTGGAAGGATAGGATAAGCGAGGTAAAATATATGAGATCTCATTTATACGAATTTTCGTCAACTATTGGATCATTCTAAGTGGAAGGACATGATAAGTTAGAAGAGATGCATCATAGACATATCGAACCATCGATCCAAGATCATGATCGACAAACAACATTTAGTTCAGGTATAAATATGCGAGGAGGTTAAGCTCTCGAAAAATCTCACTTCATATTTTTCATTTTGAGATTTGAAAAACCTGAAGCCTGGAGAGCCGAAAATCCAAAATGAATATGGACTATCGGATCTGGAGAACATACGATGATCGTTATATCAGGGAGATCTACGTCAGCAGATTACGTAAGCAAACCTTGTCTGCAAAGACATGTGGCAGACCACGTCAACAAAGGACATATGAGAGATCACATCAGCTAACCACATCAACAAGGATATGTGGCAGACCACATCAATAAGGACGTGTGGTAAACCACATCAGCAAGGACACGAGTTGTCCGATTTGAAAGATCACTTTGGTTGTATTCTCAACCATTGATCATAGTACAGTGGAAGGATAGTGTAATTTTGAAAAGTTGAAATCCCGAAGTTCTGAAGGGCGAAGTTCTGACAACCGTCCATCTCAATGTTTGATTAAGTCCTAGCCATCAGATTGAATAATGAAAAGATGAGTGTAAGGATCAAATCTGACCATTGATTTGTTTCTGTGAAATAAACCATCCGATCTGGTTGAAAGGTCAAATACCTGAAGGAGCTAAGGACCGTCGATCTGTAGAAGGACACACATCAACAGATCATGTACTTCGGTTGGAACACTCCAGGAAAAAGCAAAGGAAGGAAGAAAGTTGAGAGTTGAGATTTCTGAACCCCGAAAACCCAAAGTGAATCTCAACCATTCGATTCAATAAGACCACATGTCGATAGATCGTAAACTCCAGGTGGAAGCACCACGGAGAAAGTGGAGTTTGAGAATCGAGACTCCCGAAGCCTGAAAGGTGAAATAGATCTCGTATGTCGGTTTGGAGGGCCACATGTCACTTCTTCATTAAGACTAAGGATCGTGCGTGGACGGAGGAAAGAAGGCAGGAAAGGAAGATAGATCGGAGTCTTTGATTGAAGGAGCACTATCAAGATCGTGACATCGACTGTCCCATTGCATTGTAGGGCCAGAACATGCTTGTGTCTTAATTTTTTGTGAGCAGGCCGCAATCGAAACCATAGTTTTGGAAAAAATATGCGTGGAGGCTTGTAGTGAATTGCAGGGCGAAAAACGGGTTGCCCTCAAACCACCTTCATCTGCGCTCACAATCTCATGGTCACATGGTAGCATCGCCCATGGTCACATTAGCAGAAGATAGGGGAAGGAGCTAATGTTGCTAGGCTCCACCTTGGAGTATAATCCAACGACGTTGATCAAACTAAATCTTATCGGAGGGTTGTTGTTTCATCTCACGATTTATTGATCATTTACGATTCAGTTACACTAACTGAATCATTGTTCCTGAGCGGTTAAATCATTGTTCCTGAGCATTGGAATCATGGCTCTTGAGCGTTTTGATATTCCCGACATTGAGCGTTGGAGATGTAGAGTGTAACAGATGATGAGAGTATGAATAAAAGAAAGATGCCGAGACAGAGGGAGGTTGTTGTTTCTCAGTAAAACAAGTTGAACTGTATGTAATCAAGTAGAGAGAATCAACATAGTGTGAGAGATGCAGAGATGAAGAACTCAAGCTGGACAAAGCAGAAATGGTGAAAACAACAGACTGTATGAGAACCTAAGAGCATGAGAAGAACAAAGGAAGAGCAGATGGAAAGAAACAACAAGTGGAGCTGAGCATGAACAAACAGAACCAGACCAGAATTGCAGAACATAGAAATGTATGTATTATTGTAAAGTATTATTCAAGAGAAGTTTTATATCTCAGGGTGGTAGGGTGGTGCTAGGGAGGACTGTTGTCCTCATAGTTTCAAGTGGGTGCTTGAACACAGGGAGTTGTAGCTTCCATCTGGTTGTAGCCAGAAAAACCAGAGTGGTAGGGTGGTGCAAGGGAGAACAATTGTTCTCTGTTATAAAAATTGGTGCCTATGTGACTGGAAGTTGGTGCTTCCATCCAGTTGGTATTGGAACACTCAAGGAGTTGGTGCTTCCATCCAGTTGGTATTGGAACACTCAAGGAGTTGGTGCTTCCTTCTAGTGGGTGCTAGAGAAACTAGAGAGTTGGTGCTCTCAACAAGTTGCAGCTTGCTAAAGAAGAGGTTGTAGCCTCATTTTAAGTTGGTGCTCAAAGAAAAAATGATGTACGGAACTTAAAAGACTGCATATCATTCCAAGAATAAGAGGTTTTATCCTTTTATGAGTTTCCTCATGAATATCTGTCTCTGTGTATATCATGTGTGTGATTGATGCTTATTATTTTTGTTTCTCATGGCTTGCATAATTTTGATGATCACTTGAAAAAAGTTAATAACATTTTAATAGGCATAAAATTGTTTAAGCACAGTAACAACTGATTCATTGCCCCCTCTCAGTCGTCTTAGTATTTCCGAAAAACTTTTTTTCTTTATTATATTTTTTGGATTCATTGAAGTTAACAAACCTATTGAGCTTAGCTAACTCAATATGGGAGTACAATTGTTTTGTTAGAGTTCACAACTCTAACAAATGATAGGGGAAGTATGGAGATTCAAGACAAACACTAGGCCGAGACATTGAAGATACAGGGGAAGACACCAAGCATGTGAGTGAATCCAAAGAAATAGTAGAAATAAGTCATTGGTCATGTGTGTTAATACTCTTGCTAATTGTTTTAGCTTTGCATGACAACTTTGTAATGTAAAATTCATTCTCGGATCTTGTTTGTAAGGTGTGTTGTAGTTGAAAGGGAAATATAGCTACATGTTATTTCTCCTCTAATTGTTTCTTGACAAAATAATGATTGATAACTATTGCACCATAAGATTTCAAATTGGTGGGTGTTGAGTTTGTAGAATTGACTTGGATACATCTTGTATCTAGACCTTTTTCATAGAGAATTGACAAGGACCATGGTTGAGTACCTAAGTATCTCGATAAATGGAAACATGTCCATAGGATGTGTAGTTTCTCAATCTTTATAATGAGGTTGATGTTATGCCTAGAAGTACAACATGTTTCGAGTCAATCTATATTGTACCAGTGTTTGGCCCAAAGGTATGGTTGATTCCTAGCTAGTATGTTGATTGCGATGACAATCCTACAAGTGAATGAAAGAGCATGGGCACTTTGGTTTAGAGAGGAAATGCGTTTCGACAATGAATAATCATTGGTTGGTTATCGTACAACACTTAAAAATATCGTGAAGTTGCATTATTCTCACTCGAGAAGCTAAGGGACAATGACAAAGTTAATTGTTAGTTGGAAATATGAGATTGCAACAAGAAGGATAGAGATCTTATTCTAGATGTAGAAGAGAATTATGTTATAGTTTGGTTTGGAGGATGTTGGTGATAGTTCTTGTCATAGTAGTGGAGATCTGATGGTGATGGACAAACCAGGTAATTTTTGTGTGTTGCGTTCAATAAAAGAAGTGACCATATAGAAATTTGAATCACACCTTGTATTTGTAACAAGTGTAGGATGTGTAGATCCTATGTATTGGTCCTTAAATTTTGTGATCTTCTATTTTGCTTAGAGTTGGTACTTGTGAGGCATATTGTAGTGTTACCTAGGTGATTTTATAAAAGCTTGTACTTGGTGCCACCATGAAATGAAGTATGTTAATGGTATGCACTTGTATCTATGTATGTAATATGTAAAGAGCATATTGATGTAAGCCCTAGATAGGCATGCATACCCTTTTGCCATGTGTCCCCGATTATTTGGATAACTTGCTTGGTATAGTGCGAAAACTTTGTTATGGAGTTGTTAAAATTTGGAGTGGGCCCCCGTGTTCACTGAATACTCTATGAGTGGACTATGTTGGTTGTAGACTTTGGGGGTGTCTCTAAACTTGAAGTTTTTTGTACATTCAAAGAGAGTTCATCAAGAAGTTGAACAAACCATATATTTGAAGGACATTGTACTAGATCGATGGTTGTAGCGGTTTGACAATTTGTGACATCTACATGATCAAGGTACAAGATGCAAGTGCCAAGTTGGAATAGATATATACTATGTTGATCAAGGGGTTCTTCAATTCATGGTGGAGCAGTTGATGCATCGGTCTAGTGAAATATAATGATGTAGGCCTAATGTGAGAGAGATTGACACAAATACTTGTTAAGGGGGAGTGTTGTAATTATTAACTCCTTCTTATGTTATCTAGACTAATGTATGATACTTGATCATTAGTTGTGAGTTGTTGTATTTGTCATTGTAATGTAGAGTTTGTCTCTACATAAGTAGTTTTGCTTCCAAATTTTAGGAGATAGTTAAATCTAATTAGATATGAGAGATTGTCTTCAACTAATTGATTTATATTTTAGTGTGTTATTTATTCAACTAATTGATTTATATTTTAGTGTGTTATTTATTCAACTAATTGATTTATATTTTAGTGTGTTATTTATATTTTAGTATATGGTTGAGATATTCTCTCAACAAAATTGTCATGTGATAAAGTAGTGTGTCTATCTTAATAGATTAAGACATAACTATGATGTATTTATATGTAACCTGTGCTTTATTAAAGCACCAATTCTGTGATTTGTCTAGATGCAACGGAGGCATTCGTCCGTTAAACCCTGCGCCGTTCGTCAGAAAACACCGGTTGCCCAATTTTGAGCACCGAAGCAAGGAACAATCATCCGTGATTTCAAAGAAAGGCAACGACATGGAGGAGAAATACAGGGTCCAACAGTGTCCGCAGAGGAACGAGAACGAGAATCGTCATCGTCGTTCGGCGAGATCTCTTTCCCCTCAGAGGAACTCCTCTCACTTGGAAGGGAAAGAGCAAAGAAAGTCCGGCTTAATAGACGATTCTGCTGAGGAGCAAGGAGTAGAAGGAATCAAGGTTGTAGACGATGCTTCTCCTTCGACTTTGCCGAAGGCGAGAGGGTCAAGGAGAACATGGAGCTTCAGAGAGATTTTTCTCCCCAGAAGAGCGAGCGAGGGCAGAGAGCTGGGGAGGCACGAGATGGAACTTTCCTTTTCAAGCTATGTACAGTTTCCATCATCAGATAAAAAGAAGAAGAGTTCCTCGGCTCAAGGAAAATCCGCCCAGAAGAAGAAGACGGCCAAAACCACCAGTAATAGAACTGCTTATATATCGAGTCCTAACAAGAGGGAGGTTCCGGTGTCAGCCCAGGAGCTTCAGTATATACCGAGTCCCAACAGAAGGGGGGTTCCGGTTTCAGCGCACGAGCTTCACTACACAGCAAACAGGGCTCAGGCGGAGGAACTCAGGAGAAAAACATTCCTACCCTACAGACAGAGCGTGCTCGGCTGCCTCATATTTCCTTCCACACCCGCATTGCCACAGGATCGAGTGTTGCAGCCCCTGTATTAGAGTTCCAAATCCATATAATGTGTAAATTCAGTTCTGTTTGGTTTGCAATTATGGCAGTTAGTTATAGCATTGGCTTCTTCATTATAACACCAGTAATATACCAGGTGATGTCATTAGAACGCCTCGTTCAATTTCTACTTTCGTACCTATATTATAGGCAGGCCGTTATTCCCTTTTTAACGGGCAATCTACAACATCTGAGACGTTCTTTGGCGGGTATAGTAATAGGAGTGGGTTAACTCAATTTTTCTTCTCAAGTTATTTTTTTTGTTCTGTTTTAGGGTGATGTAGATTTAAATTTTTGGTCTTAAGGTTGTGAAATATATGGAATTTTGATTCATATCAAATTCAAATTACTCTTGAAAATCTGACTGGATTAGACTCATTTTTTTTACCTGAATTTTTTTTTTTTTTTTAACTGAAAAGAAAAAAGATTACTCAAAATTAACTTTACTCTATGTATTAGTTGGAAATTTGTAAAAAGAAAGATCATGCTGAGCCATTGGGGTCTGCGCGAGTTAATCATAGCCGATCCAATCCTTCATTAATTAATATGAATGAGATTCAACTACTTCCATCTCCTACTACAACGACAAATACCAGTCGGCTACTGTATTTGGTATTAGATGTTTTCACTTACTTTTACTGAAGTATTCACTTAATGGATGCCATGAGTGCCTTTGTAAACGAAGATTTCAAAAAAGCTATATACAACAACCCCAACCCCAATAAAGATCTTAAATCTTGTTATGAAATAATATGTGACTACTTCAAAACAAATGCATATAAAAGCATATCATATTCAAATCAACAAATATATATAGTAACAACAAATATATAGTAAGGATAAATATAAATCTTGTTATGAAATAATATGTGACTACTTCAAAACAAATGCATATAAAAGCATATCATATTCAAATCAACAAATATATATAGTAAGGATAAATATAGTAGATTTCAAAAAGGCATATATGCAACAATTCGAAGAAAGATCTTAAACTTTGTTATGAAATAATATATGACTACTTTAGAACAAATGTATATAAAAGCATATTATTATATTCAAATCAACAAATATATATAATAAAGATAAATATATAGTAGATTTCAAAAAGGCATATATGCAACAATACTAAGAAAGATGTTAAACCTTGTTATGAAATAATATGTAACTATTTTAAAACAAATGCATATAAAAGTATATCATCATATTCAAATCAACAAATATATATAATAAATATAAATATATATAGTAAAAATAAAAATGATAGTGGATGTGATTTGTTTATGTTTATTATCTCATGATTTTAGAAAGTAATACAAGAATGATGGTTAAACTAAATGATTACTTATATAAAGAGATTTCACAATTTCAAAAGATGTTGAATACCAAAAGTTTCTATTTAAAAAACAAGTACAATATACATAAGTTCAATATCAAAAGACAACAATTTTATCACTAATGTGTCACATTATAATGTTTGGAATTCAATAGAAGTATAGGAAAACAATGCTAGGTGCTCAAAACTAAAAGAAACGACTCTCAATATAGTGTGCAATATGATGCTACTAGTCATTAAAAAATTTGTAGAAAACTCAAAATTTAAGTTTACATTTTAATTGTATATTTTCATAATAGTAGTGGTCAGAAATTTACATATAAACTAAAATTAAAGGTTTTAAATACATTGTTTCACAGACTGAAATAAATCTCCTTTCTTTTTTTGTTTTTTTGTTTTTGTTTTCAACAATCCTTGAAACAAAAAATATAACATATAAATAATTTATTATGAAAAAACAATTTAAATATGATAAAATAATATCAAAATACACAAATAATTATTTATAACTATTATAAACATACATTCATATCATATACAGATAGATTTGACAATTACAGATACACACAACACAACACATCCACTTAACACTGATGATATGCTAAGATAACTATACACTGCACAACAGTTTGAAATACAAGAAAACCTGCCTCAATTCTAATATCATATTTGAGTTAGGTTGGTTGAAAATGAGGCATGTAGCCAAACTGAACCCTACTCCAAAAGTGACAATGGATGCTTATATTCATTTGGTGATAGGATAGAATGGTTAATAACCATTTGGATTTCTTTCAACGCACACAAGACAAGAGCATTCCTTTCCTTTAGCATGAGCACCAAAGTGATTGTTAAATCTTTCGTGCATGCTAAATAGAAACTAGTTGTTAACTCCTCCATGCTTGTTAATGAGATGCAAACTGGTTGTTAACTCTTTTAACTCTTGTTAATTGCCAGGACACAAAAACGCCTTCAAAACAAAATCAAAAGAAAACCCTTGATATACATCGATCAAATAATAAGGAAAATTGTATGTTTAAGTACGGACTGAGTTCGTAACTTGATGATTGATTTAGAGAAATAGTTTCTTGGCCCAGCAAACAAATTCTTGAATAGCTCACGAATCTTGGATGAGATCTTGGAAAGTCAAAGATCATCATGTGATAAATCAGGTCTTGGATACAAAGGAGAAGATACACATGCTGAAGCAAGCACCTCAAAGAAGCATGAGGTAAATAT
>ML818145.1:18374-56408 GCA_009831015.1 Picea engelmannii
GTTTATGTGTATTTATGTATTTCATTGTGTTCCTACATAAATCGGTATCAGACATACTTCCACAAACTGAGCAGCACGATATCTCCAGCAATACAAGCAGCTCACCAAGATGCAGATCCAGCAAACGCTTTTCCCTCTCTCCCGGAAACTCAATGCAATGGAAACCATTGCTTCCTAAGGAGGGAGGATTGATCCTGGTGGATATTGGTGGCCACCCACCTTTTCCGAATGGCTCAAAATAGTTTTCTGACAATTTTGGCAATTTTGGTAATTTACTATTTTTAGCAGGGTTTAACTTTCGGGGCCATTTTGAGGGCCTAAATGAAGGTTTTTCAATATTGAGATTCACAATGATATCCAAATGCATTATTGAGCCCCCAAAATTATTCTCCTCGATGATACCTTTCCAACGAGCTATCATACGCATAAAACGGAGATCGTATGCAAAAGTTACGACCCTGGGAAGTTGATGTACTAACTTACCCAAACGTGGCCCAGATGACTTTTGGTGCTTCATCTCCTAGGGTTAGGTTTTTGGATGTATAGGGTTTTTGGCATTCCTGTTTATTGTAAAAAGGCATTCAGAGCCTCATTGTATTCATCTTCTTGTGAATGCGAGAAACCGTCACATCGCTTCTCAGAGATAAGCTACCACCATTCTAGCGAGTCTTTCACTCTGTATTTTTACAGTCTCTGTACATTTCTTTCATTAATAGAAATTGTGTATTAATGTATCTCTGTGTTTATGGTTTCATCTATGATATATTTCTGTTATATTATTGAATATCTGCGATATCTTAGTGCATTTCTTTATTATATCTTCGATCTCATTTCGTGCCGAAAATAATCTGGATCAGTGGTATCAGAGCAGGTTGTTCTTGATCATTTTTTTCAATGCATGTCCCCAACGAGGTCCGAGTATATAAAGTTGGGTCTTGAGATTGTCTCTCTTGAGGACAATCACTCTCACACACCCAAGAAACCCTCAATGGCGGAAGAAAAGAAAAATGACGGAGCAGACAATCCTATCAGTTTGTTGCTTGAGCAAGCTCTCACGAGACAGAGGGATGAAATGATGGAGAATTTTTCCCACATCCTTCAATGCCTGCCGATAGCAACATGCGCATCTTCATCAAGTGGCCACTTTGAAGGCACCTCGCCTTTAAAGGTACAAGTTAATTTTGATATTCCTATATTTGAAGGACAAATAGATGCAGAAGCCCTAGACAAATGGTTAAATTTGCTAGAAGGTTATTTCACTGTTCACAAATTTTTCGACAAAGAAAAGATCACCTTCACACTCCTTAAATCTCTCCCCCATGTCAAACATTGGTGGAAAAATTAATGGGAGCAGAGTTCCACAGAGTATTCTGAAATATATGGGGCCGATCCCACTTGGGATTTTTTTGTGGATGCGGTAAACGAACAGTATTACCTGTTGGAAACTATGAGGACCAGTACATGAGATGGACCACACTGCGGCAAGAGAGGGGCCAAGCAGTTCCGGAGTTCACCAATACCATCCATACCTTGCACACCAAGCTGGGTATCAAAGAATCTGAGCGACATTTGGTTCTTAAATACCGTGGGGCTCTACACAGATACATCCAGACTGAAATGGATTTTCTGGACATCTCATCACTCGGTGCTTCTTATCGATATGTTGTTAAAATAGAGAAGAAATTTAAGCACCAGAAAAAATGGGATTTCAGATATGTAAATCCGCAACAACCAAAGTATGACAAAGACAGCCCTAACAAACAGTCTCCCGAAAACCAGTCCAAGACACAGGAAAAGAAGGGTCACGGGAAGACAAAGAAGGACACCGGAAAATGGTATGATTTCCACAAAAGCCCCTGGCACAACACCGATGACTGTTTCTCAAAACAGTCATTTGTGGCCGAGATCAAAGACAAGGAGTCGAACCCTGATTTTGAATCCAATTCTGAAAATACTGGTAAAGAACAGATCATTGACGCAAACCCCACTGCTATTGTCGCAACCACAACAGTTCAACCAGAAGAACCAACAGATCTCGAAGAGGGGGAGTGCCTTTTTCATTCATAGATGTGGGTGAAGGGGACCCCGCTGCATTTTATTGTTGATAGTGGAAGCCAAAAGAACCTCATCTCAGCAGAGGTCGTCAAATAGTTTGGATTATCAACAACACCACACCCGCAGCCATACAACATCGGGTGGCTTTGCCAAGGACGAGATCTCCGTGTCAGCCAACAATGTCGATTGTCATACAGCATCCATCCCATCAAGGACGAGGTATTATGTGATGTTGCCCCACTGGATGTCTATGATGTTCTCTTGGGCCAACCATATATGTGGAAGCGCCATGTTGTTTATGAGTCTCGACCCCATAGTGTCATTTTTACTTTGGGGGGTCATCTCTACATAATACCAGAGGTAGTTCCGACTATTGTTCCACCTAAAAAGTGTCGCAAGGTAGTATATCATACTCCAAAATTTAGCTTCTTCACAATCTGTTCAAAAAGAGAACAGAAGGACATTGCAACCACTACAGCTTCACCCTAAGAACCTTCATATCCAACAGAAGCAGGTCGACAAGGCTGTAGAAAAGCGCAAAGATTCCTTCTGCACAATGTCCTCTCATTTATCTCAACTTTTTGAACATCCTCAACCTCAACAGGTTCTTGACATACTTCCACAAACTGAACAACGCGATATCTCCAGCAATACAAGTAGCTCACCAAGATGCAGATCCAGCAAACGCTTTTCCCTCTCCCCGGGAACTCAACGCAATGGAGACCATTGCTTCCTAAGGAGGGAGGATTTATGTAGGTGTATATCGGTGGCCACCCGCCTTCTTCGACTGGTTTAAAACGGTTTTCTAACAATTTTGGCAATTTACTATTTTTAGCAGGTTTTAACTTCTGGGGCCATTTTGAGGGCCTAAATGAATATTTTTCAAGATCGAGGTTCTCATTGATCACTAAAGGCATGATTGATCCCCAAAAATGAATCTCCTCGACGATACCTTTCCAACAAGCTATCATACACCTAAAATAGATATCGTAATCAAAAGTTACGACCCCGGGAAGTTGATGTACTAACTTACCCAAACGGGGCCCACATGACTTTTGGCGCTTCATCTCCTAGGGTTAGGTTTTTGGATGTCTAGGGTTTTTTGAATTCCTATTTATTGTAAAAATGCCTTTAGAGCCTCATTGTACTCATCTTCTTGCGAATGTGAGTAGCCGTCACATCTCTTCTCAGAGATAAGCTTCCACCATTCTAACGAGTCTTTCACTCTGTATTTTTACAGTCTTTGTACATTTCTTTCATTAATAGAAATCGTGTATTATTGTATCTCTATGTTTATGGTTGAATCTTTTATATATTTATGTTATATTATTGAATATCTGCGATATCTCTGTGCATTTCTTTATTATATCTTCGATCTCATTTCGTGCCGAAAATAATCTGGATCAGCGCACCCCTTTCGGAAGGTACGCAGTGATCACAGCATATTCGAACTCTTGGGGTACACTATCATGATTGATGGCACCGCTTAGAGGGGGTAGATAGGCAGGTAGAATGCTCAGAATCAGCTTGGCATTGGCGAGGTCATCTCTGTGCTTAGTACGTTTCTCATCGGATGGTTGGGATGAACCGGTGCGAGCAGTGGATGGAGAGGCTTCTAGTTATCTTGTGGATGATGCCTATAATCCTGTGGATAACCCTTGCTCTGACATGACTCTCTCAGTTCTTATCTCAAGGAGAACTTTTTTACAGATTCTTCAGTAGCGGTAAGATCGTCATACATACGTGCTCAGGATAAAATAATCGGGTTCACAACATTCTTAGTTATTGCACTAGAGTGAACAACAAGAGCACAATGAGAACTGTATACAATTGCTAATCTGCGGGCTTCAAATTCACAGTTGGCAAAAGTGTTCTTCATTCATGGCGCGATGAGATAAATGGGAAATCTTGGCAACGGTTATGAGCCTCATTAACTCTTCTTCTGTCCGTTATGGCGTGGTCCAACGGTCTGGTTGCGAACCATAAATGCTTTTCCAGCCGTTCGGAGCAGCATTCGAATGGATATATCAGCTTCCAATGGCTATATTGCTTCGCCATAGCGAAGTGGCATATGTCATTGTACTGATATCCCGGCGAAGCTCCAATTCTGCAAAGTTTCTTTCTGTGAGGTACCCTTTGGAATCTGTTGTAACTTCTCAATCTTGACCTTCTTCTTACTTAGCTTCCTAGCCTTTTTCCCTGTGAGCTTCGTCTTGGTGGCTCTTTTCCCATTCTGATTCTTATTTTCTTTGGGCATAGTCACTTCGCGCTGTTGAGATCCTCTCCCAAGATTCAGGTGTGTCACTTCTTCTTTATCTGGGGTAGAAATTTCATCCTTTTGTATGTCTTTCGATGTTCCTGTTGCTTCGACATCTAGGCTTCTAGTGTTAGGTAGCTTCGATCTGTTCTCCTATTCTTCAAGCAACTGTGCAATCTTTCGTGTCATGAAATCTTTTAATTCTTGTCTCTTCTGTTCTAAGACTTCTTCTTCCTTCTTTCTAGCTTGATCTCTATCAATCCAAGATTTTCCTAGTAACATGGTAAACGGGGCACTGCCTTCAACGAATTTAATAATCTCAAAATCTTCCTTTGTCGGAGTTCCATTGACTGTCATAGGTATCTGAGTGAGATTTCCACATAACATCATCATTTTTCCTCTGAATAGTCCTATTCCTCCTAATGAAGGGATCATAGCAGGATTCCTTATATCTTCCCAGGTTCTTTCTGTCATAATGTTCACTTGTGTCTCTTCAAAAAGGACAGAGTCAATGTCGAAGTCTCCTATTCTTGCTTCAATGCATTCTTTTTCTTTGAAAATCTCTGACAGTCTAACATATCGGTGGTCATTCAGGGTCTCTTTCATTTGAATCAATACCTTCTCTAATTCTTGTTGGGGTTCTACCTCTTCTAGATCTGCCTTAGGGTTGTCCTGATTCAGATTCATTTCTTCCAGCCTAGTGATCATTCTAGGGCAATCCAATACCTCATGGTCCATAGCTTTGAAACAAAGACAACTAGATCCTCTGTCAGGGCATTCCTTAGCAAGATGCCCAGGTCTTTTGCAACTGTAACAGAGGATCACTCCTCTCTTTCTTTTAAATGATCCCAACTTCTTCTATAATGTGCACTAAGATCATGGTAGATAATCTGCAAAAAACTCTTTCTAGGATCCTGCATCCATTTGTTAGTCCAAACATTCCTTCTATGCATAGGTATAACATATCTATCACTATTCTTATCAGATCTACTCCTATCAAGCCTTCTTTCATCTATCAATGCCCCAGTTTTCAAACTAGGATAAACTCTATTAAACATACCTAGATCCATACTTTAGAAACAAAAAATTTCACTTATCTTACTTCTACAGAGCACAAAGCCTCCAGATCTAAAACTTTTAACTACTCTTACCTTTATTAGAGCACATAGCTTACATATGTTACCTCTTTTAGTCAATAATTCCCACTTTTACCTTTCTTGGAGCACAAAGCGTTCAAATCTCATTCCTTTTCTTCAGATCCAACCTCTTTTCTTTCAGATTGGGCCTCTTTCTTTCAGATCGGTTATAATATTGTGCACTAGGGCACAGATCATCGCACAAGACTTTTAGGTTAACCTTTTTACACAAAGCTTCTTCTTCTCAGTTCCCAACAATCATAGTTTAAGTCCCGGCAACAGAACCATTTGTTGGCACATGGGCAGACCCAAGGTTCAACACTACCACAACGCACCAACAAAACCCTAACTACCGACCCTTTCAGCAACACCTGCAAAGAAGATGAAGTCTCACCCGAGGTAGAGGTAGGGGTGGTTGCAGGACTCAAGTGTCTACGACCTTAGCTGGGACACGGATCTATGATTCCTTATTTAATATAGCACTCAACATTGCTAGGTCTTTAATATGCAATCAATAACCACTTCATAGATACAATAGAGCTTCGCAGCATTCATAATGAACTAGATTGTTTGATCACTTATCATCCACGGAGTATTCAGATCTAACAGGTCAAGCACTTAGCATATGCATGTGAATCAAACCTAACATTCTACACATCATAAGCACTAAGCATAAGCATATATAGCAGATCTATCTACTCATCTCAAAGCACTTAGCAAATAATCACATCAATGCATCAGACCAAGGCACAAAGCGGACAACACAGGATTTAGGTGGTTCACCCCCACCCTAGGGCTACGTCCACCAACTCTTCTTCTTTATTATCATCAGCCAATCGGTTACAAGCACAGAGCCTTAGAAACCCTTACTTTGCACAGGACAGAAGATCTGCGCAACTCGCTAGATCATTATTCCTTACCATTCAACACAAAGCCTTATATATCTTCACACAGGGACTTGCACTAAGCTCTGCAAGTCTATACAGAATGCACAAAACTCTCGATCACACAGATCCCTCCTTGGCACTTAGCTTATATCACATAGATACAATATTCTTTTTTATTACTACTTTCTTACATTTTCCTATCCTTTTATTTATACATACAAAATGGGTCTAAGCGTGGGTAAACCCACGAACCGACATCCCTTTACCATTACATATTTCCAAAACCCAAAAAAGAACCAAAAAGTGGGCCGAGATTCTGCAATCTTCGCTTCGTCTGGCGCTCCATCTTCGATAGGCTGTCGAAGTCCCAAAAATGGTCAAATATGACCAAGTGCTCCCAAAACTTGTTCAAGGGCCAACAAAGAGTCAACATTATCGGTACATAAATACAACATACCTACCTTCTCTCATTTTGCTATTATCAATGATCCTTTAGTCACCTTCCACGAATTATCTGTAAATGTAACTGTATAGCCTTCACTTTCCAACTTCCCTATTGAAATTATATTTCTTCTCAAATCAATAACGTGCTTCACCTCTTTCAGCAACCATTGGTTTCCATTTTTTAATGTTATATGTGCCTTACCCTTTCCAACAATTTACATGGTTTATCATCACCCAAATAAACTTGTCCAAAATCACCTTGAACATAGTCTTGAAAATAGTTCATATGGGGTGTGGCGTGAAATGAAGCCCCTAATTCTACCACCCAAGAACTAATAATATTATCTAATGAAAGGATTAAAGAATCTTGCAACACGACACCTACTACATTTGTTTCTTGATTATTCTCTTGTTGTCCATCTCCTTGTTTTCCTTTCTGAGAATAATAGTCTCTCTTCAAGTGTCTTTGCTTCTTGCAATTCCAGCACTCTAGATTCCCTCTATATTTGGATCTACCCTTATTATACTTCTCGTGATTCCTTGGGATCTTTCCTCTCTCCCTTTTTCTACCCATATTATCCACAATCAAAGCATTACCTAATGGTTCACCTATGTTTTTCCATTGCATTTCCTCAGTAAGGGTAACACCAACAATATCGTCAAAATTTAAAGTGTTTGAACCAGAGGCAGAGTTACTCATATCCATGATCAAACCATTCCATATTTATGGAAATGAACACAAAATCAAAATAGCCCTAACATCATCATCAAAGTTTACTCCTATAGAACTTAACTAATTGGTGACGATGTTAAACTCTTTTAAATGATCAACAATAGACCCTCCTTCTGACATATTCATATTAAATAAGTGCTTCATAAGAAATACCTTGGTGGAGGATGAGGTTTTTTCATACAATTTGTTCAATGCCTTCATCATATATTCTATTGTCTTTTCTTTCAAAATGTTGAAAACCACCAATGTTGTCAGGCTCAACCATATTTCTCCAAGTACCTTTATGTCAAGAACCTCCCATTCTCTATCCTTCATAGTCATCGGCTTCTTTGTTATTCTATCCAATGGTAGGAAAAGACTCTTCTGGTATAGGTATTCCGCCATTTGGATCTTCCATAGCTGGTAGTTTTGGCCATTAAACTTCTTGACCCTAAAATTTCCTTCTTCCACCATTCTCCCACTCAAACCAGCAACCCTCCTTTCATGCAATTTTATACCAATTGTTAGGAATATGATCATGGAGCAATAAAAAATAAAACAAATCAAAATGAATGTGGACATAAAACACAAAAAAAAGAAACAATACAAGAGAGACATCAATATATGTGGTTCACCGGATATGGGCTACATCCATGGAGAAACAGTCAATCCTTCCTTTATTCCATACAGAAAAATGAAGGGACAACACCTATAGCACATCTGCTACAACCTCCTCTTTACTCTCTAACGGTCTCCTCTCTCAGTCAAAATACTATATCTCACCATTACAATAAAATATATAGGATCCTGTGGCATCCAAAAGCACTAATCCATTGACCTGGATTAGATTACAACCTTAATTCCTTAACCGAAATTAGAAAACCATGGGCCGGAAAACCATGTGGCAAAACCACCCAAAATGGATGTGAAAAATCACCCCAAAAATGTTTCTCAAAGGCTCTACCCCCCTGTAACCCCCTCCCCCTTCATCTATATTATGGACACTAAAATAAACATCTAATTGTTACAACCAATGATTCAACTTAACAGCATTGACCTCACCTTGGTAGGGCTTGATATCCACTTTCGCTTCCATTTTAAATAGAGGTTGTGAAGGAGTGTTGGCACTAGAACTTGGTTTCTCTTTCTTAAGCCCTTTATTTGAATCATTTTTTGGGTCTTCAATATCTGTTGATTTCTCATCTGATCCAGCTTCTGATTTAGAGCCAACAACCTACCCAAAATTTATGAACTTGTTCGCTAGTGTCTCCATGAGGAGATCCATGTTGAGAGAGATATCAAAAATTTTATCTTCCAACCTCAAAAATATATCTTTCACTGCACCACGAGGGTTGTTATGAATAGAGTCATCCTCCATGGCTAGGGTTCTGCAACTTCCTTCTTAAGCCAACTCCTAGATCCTACAACTTTCCACAAATTGCCCAAAAAAACTACTCCAATACCAATATGATTTGTAAACTATTGTGGATATTCCATTGGAACAATTCATCACAACATATCTTATAATATTCTAAAGTCTTATATCGTGCAATTTTGTTTCCTTAGATCCAAGATTAAGTATTACTAGCTTATTGTTCATATTATGAAAATAACTAAATATGAAAATGAAAGAATAGGAAAACAACACACCATCCACACAACTAAACACAAAAAGTATCCTGGGAAACCCGATATGGGAGAAAACTCATCTAGAAGGTGAGGCATATTCTCTACTCTCTTTTCTTCGGTTATGAAAATGCAAATGCAAAGAAACGGACACTCACTATGGATTTTCCTATGACTCTCTGGCCAGAATGGCTACTACAAACTCCTCTTCTTACCTCTATTATGCTCCCAAATCTCACTTCTTGGATGATATGATCAATTATGGAACAAGTAAAATACAAAAGAATGGAACCCCTTCTCTTCCTAGTGGCCCAGTATTTAACATAGCCCGATAGTTTTCTAGGGTTAGGGTTTTTACATCCTCAACCATCAATTAGTGATAAGGTTTTGGACCTTCTAGAATCTTCTTGAAATTCCATATGTAATTATCCCCACAAGTGTGAGTAATGGGGGGTGATGTGGCATCCACTCGTACCATGGTGATTAAAAAGGTAGGTCAACTTGTAGGAGGCATAACTTCCACATATGAGCTCCAATTGGGGCAATTTTTACACCATTGGAAAGGTCTCAATGTGTAGAATAGCGTTAATGGGTTATTCTCACAATAGTGTTAAGGGGTTATTATCACAATAGATTCAAGCCTAGATTTTTACACCATTAGAAAGGTCACAATGTGTAGAATGTCATCAAGGGGTTATGCTCACAAAGCTTTGACCCCAAAAAATGTCGTTCAATGCCTCAAAATGGCTCTGGAAGGTTCCATACCCCAAATCTCCAAACTAGGACCTGCCACTAAAATGGGCCCTACAAGCCAACTCCTCCTATTTTTCCACCCAAAAAGTAACAAGATATATGACAAATTATATAATGATCCATTTTGGATCATACGACGTGGATCTACAGACTGTACGATCTATCTGTATGGACTATACGGCCAATTGTACGACCTGTCTATATAGACTGTATGGTATATATGTACAAATGTGTGGTTTTTCCATATGAATCTTGGATCTATACAGTGCTATCTTTATCACTATATGGACTTATGTACAGCTAGAAGGATCCATATATAGGATTGTATGCTTCCTAAAAAAGGTTTATCGATTGCTCTCTCGCTCTCTCTCTCTACTCAATTGTTTATGTATGTGAACTCTCTATCTTGAATTGTCTTTATACTTTTAGTTGAGAACAAAACTCTAATATATTTTTGAGATTACTTCTAATCTAAGTCATGCATGCATTAAATACACATTTTTTACTCAATTGATAAACAAAATACTTTTCACCTTTTTACTAAAGTGAATTACAAAATAGAATTACTTTTTGAAATATCTAGAGCTACTTATCTCACATTCATATTGAACCTATGCAGAAGTTCTTGTTCGAGCTATAATTATCAAAAACTAGCATGAAGATCAATCTAACCAAGTCAATGATCTCTTTCTGAGGTCTCTCAGAGGTAGAAAACTCTATATCTCCCATATTGTTTCCTACCTTCTAATCGATTTTGATGTTGGCTTCAAACACTTAGGATTCCATTTAAAATATAATCTATATCTTAAAGGTGACTGGAAATGGCTAATTGCAAAGGTTGAAAACAATATTAAAATATGGTGCAATATATGGCTCTCTCGTGGTGGAAGGCTAGTTCTTGTTAAATATGTCCTCGAGGCTATCCCGGTTTATTGGATGTCCCACACCTAAATTCCAAAAGGTTTTCTAGAGTGGATCAGATATTTATGTTAATACTTCACTTGGTTTGGAGAAACGAAGAAGAAAGGAATGGCTCTAGTCTCCTAGAGGAAAATTACAATTCTAAACTGTCAAGGAGGATGGGACCTCAAAAATATATTCATGTTCTCAAAGGCACTTGTTGCAAAAAATATTTGGAGGCTTCTACAAGGTGTTAGTCTTTGATTGGAGGTCATAAAGAAAAAATACATATTCCCAAACTCCATTGACGACTGGGTAAGGACCCCCATCAAAAAATCATTGAATTCCTTGATCATTTGGAAAGATACTACCTTGTATTTCCCCTTGATTGGGATATGGTTGGTTTGGCATGTTAAAAAGGGAGACAAAGTTCAACTAGGATTGGACTCATGGATTGGAAGCAAAGACTGCTACAAACTACTATCTCCTCTCATATAGGATATCATGTTTATAGGTTACCTCACTCAAATATATAGAAAGGGGACCCTTTGCAAATGATAAACAACAACAATGGCTCATCTGTAGGGAATTGGATCTAAGGAGAGAATATGTAGATAGTTGGAAGGCCTATATTGATAGCCTTATAAAGTGATTTATCAAACTGAGTGAAGAGGAAGATGAGTTTATATAGTCTTTGAACCCCTATAGGGGTTACGAACCAGAGGTTGGTTACAAGACTCTTGCATTAGAAGCAAATGAGAACCCATCGATCTAGTGGTGGAAGCTAATCTAGAAGTTTAAATGCCATGCTAAATATAAAATCTTATGCATCTACTTCTCAACAATAAGGCCCTAACTTGGGACACTATGCACAAAAGAAGCTTCGAAGGACCCGGTAGATGTTGTCTCTGTGAAGATAATCTAGAAACCAATTTCCACCTCATCATCTCTTGCCCATACTCGAAACAAGTCTGGAAAGAGATAGAAGGATTAACAAGTCTTCATAATTCTTGGGAAGGGGACACCATTGAAGAAGCTTTAAGACAGTGGTGTCAAAATAAGGTCACAAAGAGGTACAAAGAGGTACAAAGCCCTCCCACTCACTTGTGCTTGGGGAATTTAGCCAGCTAGAAATGCCAAACTTTTTGAGGGTGTGAACACCCTTCCTCTTAAATATTCCACTAAAAGCCTTGACATCCTCTATGATTTCCCTCAAATTTTATTTTCTTTTCCTTGCCAAAAAGTTTCAGCATATCGCATAAACAAGGAAATCTCGTGGGATTTCTTTGATGGAGCCTCACAAGATTCTCCTACTAGAGGTGGGGCAGGGGGGATCATATATCTTTCCCCTAGTCATACCATCTCCTTCAAAGCTAGACTTGGTCTTTCAACAAAAAAATTATGTGAACTCATAGCTCTCAAACTAGTTCTTATGATCGCTCAGGAAAGAGGAGTTACACAAATTCAATTTTTTGGAGACTCACGTCTAGTCATCCAATGGATTAATGGAGACTTCACCTTGACAAATTTCATAGTACAACCATTATTTCTTGACATCAAGAATATGCAATCATCCTTCACTGATCTCTCTTTTGTTGATGTCTATAGGAACAAAAACACAGAAGCAAACATGTTTTCCAAAGAAGGATTGGAGCTACAAAAGGGCACTTGGGAAATCCTTGAATCCACTTAAGGATGATCTTCTATTTTTCATGAACCCTAGTTTTAAATTCTTCACTTTATCAAAGATTATGGAGTAATGCTCCATGAAACTGCAATTTTATAAATCTTTTTGGGAAGACTTTATGTACATTTTGAGAAATAGTGGAGCTAGATTTTTTTTTGGAAGTTTCTATGTAAAGAACACAGACTAGTGTTAGAAAAAAAAGAAAAAGTTTTGAAGTGTATGTGGATGACCAAGTCTTATTGATTTATACTCAAACAATGTAAGAATTTGGTGAACATTGTTTAAGTCTTTTTATTTGGCCTCATGAGGCACTCTAGAATATTCAAGAGTATTTTCTATTGTAATCTTTTTTATATTAATAAAATTACTCAACTTTTTTCCTCAAAAATTTTGGCTATATTATTTTAAAATATTCTTAAAAATCTATTAAGAAGGTTTTAACTATTGATTTTGTTACTTGACCATAAATGCTACTTATAATTTATTCACTATCTTTTATGTATTCTAAAGTCAAAAAAATTTGAATATTAATTATGAATTTGATATATTTTAGTTTAAAAATTATTTTTATTAGAAATAATGAATTTTATTTATGATGTTGTTGTGTTTATGATTTCTGAATATCAATAAAGTTTATTGTTAATATTAAATATTAATTATGAATTTGATATATTTTAGCTTAAAAATTATTTTTATTAGAAATAATGAATTTTATTTATGATGTTGTTGTGTTTATGGTTTCTAAATATCAATAAAGTTTATTGAGCAAATAAAGAAAATTATACTAAATATTTTTCAAATGTTATTTTTATGTTTAAACATAGTGGAAATGAAAGTAGAAAAATTATCATGGTTCTTTTTTTAACAAAAAGGTCTTAAAGAATAAGTTTAAGCAAACTTATAATTTATAATATTAAAGTTCAAGGAAATGAAATTGAAATGGTGTTTATCATTAACCTCCTTTGTATCACAAATTTCATAGTGTTTTTGGATTAGTCCAACAATGAGTTTCACTATTAAATTAATGAAAATAACTCTTGATTTGACAATATTCATTTTATTCTTTGAACCTATAATGTTGAAAATTAATTTTAATTAACCAAATTAAAATTTATAAAATCTTTCATTGTTTCAACTTCCTCTTATTAATTCTCATTCAAGGTTTTTATTTAAATTTCATACAATTGTAATATTTAATATTGTGAATATTAATATTTAATATTGTGGATATTATTAATTTCATCATCTTCTTTTTATTTTAATAGTTAAAATGAGTCTTTAAATCTTTAACCCAACATGTTTTAAGGTAATGACTATTGTTCATATTAAAAGCAATGCAATCATATGAAGTCTATTTTTACTAAATTTGAGCAAATTATATGTATAATCTAAATATGAAGATGAACTTGTTCATCAAATCATCATTTAATTAAAAAATAATAATAATCACTAATCTCTTAAAATTTTGCAAAACTTATATAAAATGATTAATCCACAAATTTACATTTAAATTTGATATGTGTTAATATAGTTAGACCTTTCACTTTCCTACTACAATGTCAATGGACACTATCAAATTGTTGGAGAAATTAACTTTAATAAAGCATGCATGCTTAATGGTTATAGGAGTAAACAATTCATAATTTGTCTCAAACAAGATAAATTTGTTTATCAAAATAATCAAACAACTCAAAAATTAAGGAGACTAGGAACTTTGTTCCAAATTAACCTTCTAATTTAATTTAACATGTAAGTTGAAACATTTCATCTTAGTGGAAAAAAACAACATTTATTGTCCTCTCTCTTATATATCTCTCCCAATATACCAACTTTGAAAAAAATCTTCCAACGATTTCAATAACCACAATTATCCAAATATGAGCTTTCTAGAATCTGGTGGGAACAATTATGTCTAAAACAGAATCTAATAAATGTCCTCTTATGGACTTCCCTTAATTATGCAAACTCAACAAATTGAAATGAGAAAAAAAACTTACAAGGATTCCAATAACCCTTATCCAGAACATGAGATTCCTAAAATCTTGTGATAACAATTATGTTGAGAAATATACAAACTAATAAATACCTTGTTAAGGAAAGTTTTAGACTTAATTTACTATCTTAAATAATCAATTTTAATAAAGTAAAGTTCCATATTAGAAATGAAGATAAACATAAGAAACTCTTCACAACAATAAGAAACTGACTAGATTGTAATAGATATTTAACAAAAACTTATATATATATATATATATATATATATATATATATATTAGGGTCTTTGAAGCTATAGATTGTAATAAATATTCAACAAAAACTTATAATTATATATATATATTATTTATAAATATCAATTGTGAGTCTTTTAAGTTATGGAGTAATTTATCTATTTGATTTCATTTGATTCAAAGTAATCGTTTTCATAATTAAAACTAAGTTTAATCAACTAAAATGACTCGAGTAACTTAAAATATGTCATTTCTTAAATTAAAACACTAATTCTATGAAAACTAATCTCCACTATTCTCCTTTTCTAAAACTTGCAATTTAAATATTTATCAATATATAAATATATTAATGTTTTATCAAGGGAAACACTACATCATTTTCCTTCTTCTCTAAACTTTGTAATACTGGATATCTATAATGTACAAATATATTAATGTTCACATTTGTAATTTTCATCAAAGGATTGGACAATTTTTAATTTTGCAAGTTATTAGCAAATATTTTTGTTAAATTTTTGTTTACTTATATTGACCATCATTTATAATGAATGCAATTATCCTCTATTTGATATTTTATATATAATGGTTTTAGTCTAGTGGGATGGCTCATCCAACAAAAGCTCAATTGTTTAACATAGAAGTTACCAAGAGGTCATGGGATCAATTCTTGGGGAGTCTCACTAAGTTACCAATGGATCTTGCAGATGGTAGTGGACAACGCCCTCCATCCAGAAATTTCTAGGTAGTAAGAATCTCATGCAATGTTTCTTTGAAAAATAAATATATAATAGTTTCATTGTTTGAAGATTTTTTTGAAAAGGGCATGAATCATGGTATTTGGATTGTAAAAGAGCAAATTGTATAATATCATTCCGTGTAACAAAGCAAGTAATTGATGTTAGAGACTTCAACAATGCCCTACAAGAGGGTGGTTGGATCGAATGCGAGAAAATTAGAAGAAATGGGGGAGTAGAATCTTAAGTCACAAATTATTTAGGCTAGAATATCTTTATAAAGTGTCAAGTAATCTGTGTTAATTAGTTTGGTTAGAATGTGCACTTTGTTGATCATCTTTGTGAATAACTTCTCAAATTCAACCCAATGGGTCAAAAAATAATATCAAACCCTCAATTTGAGTTTATAGTAATAATAATAGTCCATTTAAGGTCACAACCAAGCTTGACACCAAATTGGTGTATGAGACCCCACATATACTTCAAATGAGGATTTGTGATATCCTTGTATGTTTTTACTAGAATAATTATTTCACTATTTATAAGGTCAAACAGAGATTTTTTAGTATTAAATATGTTTTGTAATATTTTGACTATCAAACATCCACCCTTATTAAGAAGTGGAAAATTATGTCATAGTTATGATGTGTGACCTCCCAACCAAGCTTAATGCCCATGATGACTAAATTTTTTGAATAATTGCCCCTTGAGAGGGTGGATTAGCCCACAAGGAGTGAGCATATCATTTGGAGGGTGCATTAGCCAACAAGGAGTGAGCATATCATTTGGAGAAAACAAATTTTAATAGGGCAATTACAACCCACTTCCACTATCTCAACAAGCCCCTTCGAGATTTTGTAGTATTTATATTTATATAATGTATTTTTCATGTTTGCTACCATATGTCTAAATACACATGACAAGTTGTTGGAGGGGAATTTCAATAGTGAATTTTAAAGCTCTGGCCATTGGATTTGACATGCAAGGAAAGTACTTAATTTGATTTTGCAAAGTTGGAAGTAAATAATTATCAAAGTGATATTTAGTTTGAGCAATGTGGAAATGGTACACACTTATTTGAATGAAGGGAAAGATGGTTGATATGATTAAAAAGAAGTTTTGAATAGACAATTAATTGAAAAATCTGAAGAAAATAGATATTCACATGGATTCAATTAAGTAATTTCAATAACAATCTTATCGATACTTATTGTTAGCTTCAAGTTGGCCATGTGATTTGATGTCGAAGTTTTATTGATATAATGTGGTAATGTAGTTAGTTCTTGTTGATAATCACATAAATCAAATCAAGGAAATTTCAATAACAATCTTACCAATAAAGATTGTTAGCTTCAAGTTGGTCTTGCAGTTTATTGTCAAAGCTTTATAATTATTATGTGTTGTATTCTTAAAGCTTTATTATTATAATGTGATTTATTCTCAAAGCTTTATTATTATAATGTGATGATGTAGTTATTCTTGTAGTTTATTGTCAAAGTTGTATTATTAATATTATTGTGTCATGTATGTAATGATGCATTATAAAGGGAGCTGTCAATGGTTGAGTTGTTTTGGGGTTGAGACTAACTCCCTATCCACTTTATAATAGAGTGCATTATTACAATATGATAATAAAACTTTGCGGTTAATTCAATGTTTGCTTCATGATAAAGCACATCGTGATGATAAGATTTTCTAATTAAAAACTTGTCACTGAGAACACTTGGAGACTTGGGAGTTTTAACCTAACCATTTTCACTTTGGATGATGTCAATTATGACATCTATGGATGAATAATCTATATTAGTGAGTGGTGTTAGGCAATGGAGAACAACTAGGCATAATGAAGACCAATGACAACAAGATGGGATATAGTACATGTTACAATGATGTGAAAGGCACAACTTGTCTAAAGTTTCAAGAAAGTAAATATTAAAGCCTGTTTAACTACATCAGACCCCACAAGGGAAGCAACCAATCATGGAATGAGAATGTTAGATGCAAGGATCCATCAAGGGTTGGAATGAGAATGTTAGATGCAAGGATCCATCAAGGGTGATTGCATGTGGTAAAGTTATATGATGTTGAGATTTTATGATTTTTCATTTAAGTTTTGTAGTTGAAGTTTTGTAGTTGGTGACCTTGTTTCTAAAAATAATTAGACCTAATCTAAGTTGATAGCTTAAGACTTTGTTTGGTTGTCCAAATCACATTATTAAATCATTTAGTTACATGTAAACCTTCAGGCATTTTGATTTAATATTTGTCAAAAAAAAATATTCAAATGTTTTTTTCTTATTTCTATTTGTGGAAACTGAGATTAATTAAGCATCGCCTAGAGTTAATTGTTTCTCTCATCATGTCCTCCAAAACTGAAATCACATTTTCCCAATTACAATTTTTCTATCTAAGAGACATGCAAAGTGATCTTTAACTTTTTCTAACTATTTTGCTTCTTTAGTTTGGCATTCATGTTAATGGTATAATATTCTCAATTTGGCTAATTTTTGCAATTCTGCTGAAAAGATTTTCCAATTGAAAAGATGTTTACCCAAATGTCTATAGGTGGTTGGGATAGGGTGCAACCATGTTGTAAATTCGAAACCCAACAGATGTAAAGACTCCTGCTGGCATTTGTTATCTTGACACATCTGACAAGCCAAATTGATTTAAGTTGATGTTAATGAGATACTTTATCCTTCTATAAAAACCCTCAAAATTTAATTAAATTTAGAAAATTTAGAAAAAATGGAGCAAAAGCTTGTTGCACATCGAAGTGTTTCCTCAAAGTTGAAGTGCCACCAGCCTTTCTCTTGAAAAACATGATTCAGTCTCCCCTAAAGGAGACTCTCACATTGAAGGGACTGCTCAGACGATCCTATTTTGAATCCAATGGCTGTGTAAAGGGTTTCTTCATAGTTGAACTGCACCACCTGCCTCTATCTAACGAGACATGCTTCAGCCTCCCCTAAAGCAGATTCTCACATTGCCAAGGGTGGCTCAAGCAATCCTCTTTCAAATCCAGCTAATGAACTACAAGGTCCAACATTTTGTTCCTGAAATCATCACTATCTAATGATGCTTTTATCTTGGATCCTTCAACAACAGTCAATTTAATCCAATTTCTTAAGATAATGGTGTGGCATCTAGGTTAAGATTACCTCAAAACCCTAGTTCCTCGAATCTATTGCACCTGCCTATCTCCCGAATTAGCCCACCAGCAGAGTGGACTGTCATAACCCCCAGGCCAACAAATTGTTCTTTCATGGATGTGGTAAAGCTAAATGAGGGATTCCCACAACCTAACCAAAATAAAAACACAATATTAATAATCTCTTCAATTGAAAGATTAAATGGTGTCCCAACTCTTAACATTACACCTCATAAAAAGTCCTATGTAATCCTAAAGATTTCAAGAAACTGGGCTAATTTGCAAATTCAAAGGTTTGTGGTCAAACATCTCTATGGAATTGATTAGCAGCAAATTGGCCAAAGAAGTTTAGGTAACTTCTGTATTAGAGGTTTTTTAAGCATCATTTTCAAGGATTCAGAAGAAATTGGTTCAAGAACCAACCTGAGAAAGATCCACTCGCATGAACCAAAGAGACAAGAAACTGAAAAGGAAGTAGCCTTCAAGGAGAAGAAGATTCCTCTAGAGAAGTTTTTAGCCGAACGGGACTTGACCCTAGTACTGAATGGACAAAACCCCCCTGACTTTCGAGTCTTTGTTGTAAAACATTATTTTCAATCTTTTTGCCTAAGCATTACAATGTTTCTTTGCTGATATATAGCATAACACAGTAATATATCAGGAAGTAGGATGGCCTCAATTAATATTATCAGTTAGAATTATAATTGGAGTGACCGCTTATCAAGACAAACATATGCTGCTACATCTTGGCAATGATTATTATTAACACAGGACAATGCCACATCTACTAGCCGGAAATACAATGGAAAGCAGTCAAATTATATGCGCCAAGAGGCATCTCCTCAGGGTTTTTATGCATAATGGGGTTTGTTGCAACCAATATGATATTTTCTACAATTGTATATCAGCCTTATGGCACTTGGACTACCTAGTGAAACCAAAATGGGAAAAACAAGGCAAATTCAGAATTATTATAGTTATGTTCATAAACTGTTCGCTATAATTCAGAGCTAGCTAACCCAATTAAACCTCTTGGGAAAGAGAACATTCAAGGTCTTGCTCGTTATAAGCAATTTTTTGGAAAGAGGAGCATTAACATCATTGCCGATCCATTTCTAGATGAAGTTATTGGGAGAAACCAATTTGTTTAATAGACTCTTCATTGGAGATTTCCTCCAATTTAGGCCCCTCTGAAACAGCCTCTTCAAGCTCCAATGCAACTACATTTTTCCGGATAGTTTCAACATTCTGATAGAACCCAATCAATGTCTTGTATTTCTTTTCCCTATAGATGAAAAAAGAGCATATACCCAGTTTATATGATACGTTGCAATCCCCCCAAAAAAATTGCAAAACAAAAGAAAATTCCATTCTTGATGGGCTCCATTGAGAAAGTAGTGTTAAATTTTAATTCCATCTTGATGAACAAGGAATGACAGAATTTGAATGAAATGGCATATAACTCAAAGGTTTTAAGTTGCTAAATATAGCTGTTACGGTAAAACAAGTAGTTGATCAACTTGTTGAGAAAATTTTTGTTTTATATTCTGATCAAACATCCTTCCCTCCTCGGAAGCATCGACTCTTTAGTTATAGGATGGTTAATTATATCATGTATAATGATGTACTTTGAATCCTTGAATTAGGCGACCCAAATTGCATTAACTAAGAGGATTGTTGCATGTTTATTCTCTTAAGAGAACATAAGCATAAAAATTAATAACACACAGCTTGATTTTGAGTAAAAGATATTGCCTTAACTAAGAGGATTGTTGCATGTTTATTCTCTTAAGAGAACATAGGCATAAAAATTAATAACACGGCTTGATTTTGAGTAATAGATAACATCAATTTCTGTAGCAACCAAGATATATACAACAGACTACAATGGACTCTTCACAACAGGATTCTCATTATAAAAGCACAATAACTTCTCTACAAAATAATTGTTTCATCCTCTTTCAGGCATCTATCTATGTTCACTCTGCTTGACAACAAATATAAGAAAATTCTGGGGCCAGCAATGGTTCACCCGAAGAATAGCATGCATAAACTGCTTGCCACTTATGATTTGGAGCAGAAAAAGAATTGAGGTTGTAATAAAAAAAAGGTGTAAGAACGAAGGTCATTTACTATTCCACAATCAATAGCTGCCCATCTTCTGGACGATGCGCCTCTTTTCTAAGTAATCAAACTAGAAATATGGAATGCTGCAGTGAGGTAAAACTTAAAAGTGATCGCTGCTTACAAAGTCTAGGCCATATCTCTTCAACCATTAGAGCTATCGCCTCAGACAGAAGGATTAATGTTGTAATCAGGATTTAACCTTCAAGTTCACTGGGTCCATTTGTCCACTGAAGTAACTTGATGAAACAACTTCCAGTTCTTGATAACCAGTCCATTCCTCCCCAGGTTTGAGTGTGATAGGCTTTTCAACTGCTGCAGCTTCAATGGAAACCATGCGCATATATTCATCATCACCAAAATCAACCATCGCTTTTGATTTCTTATCCCAGGGATTCCAAACAACTGCACACAACCATCATCAAGCCTCTCTAAGCAATTTCTTGAATTGAAGACTCCCAGTATCGTTAGAATACTTCCACCCTCCAAAAAAACAACTAACCATAAAATATATGAAGCCATTTTTCTCTATATCTTGTAGAATCTCATGGCATCCTATCAAATTCTTACAATAATTTATATGCTATTTCTAGTGTATTAAATATTCTGAAAGACTTGTCTGAACTTTTCAGAAAATGGCCACCAATACTATTAAAAGTATTTAGATTCAACCCAACTCAGGGGAGCTTCCTACAGACTATCAGTCAATGTCAAACAGACTAAGGAATAATTCAGCAAAGCCAAAAAACAAGGGGTATGACTCAGACTCGGAAAATACTTGGGAAAAGCCTGGTATAAAATTCAGCAAATAAAAGACTCAAAAAATGCTTAAATTGTTTTTTTTAAAAGGCATTTTTCATTAAAATGGCAAAGGGGTCAAACTTGGAGGGTACTCGACCAGTCTGGTCAATCTCCCCAACCTACCTTGACCAAGTATTACAATTTCAAGCAGACTTGAGTCATTTCAGGGCTGAGACAAGTAGACTTACCAAGTAATTGTTAACTTTGGTGAGTCTTATAGCAAGTTTATCAAACAGAATCATACACACCAATAGCCATACTGGTTTCAGAAACTATAACTGGCCATATAAACTATCCCTTTAAAATACACCAGTCCAATGTTGCTACCACTGCCATGCTTTCTATATTATTCTTGCATAAACCAATGAAAACATAACATGATAACCTGCATTTTAAGGACAACTCTCCTCAAATCCTGATCAATACTAATGATAAGTTCAATCCACTTTAATGTGATTAGTTTATTACCTGCATCAGGAAATCCACTTTTGCGAATGACAAACGTTCTCTTTTTCTCGTGATCAATCAATGCAAGCGATGCTGGTGTGCTCAGATAAACTCGATCCACCTTTGGGCATAACATTTATTCACAGTTAATGTTTTTCAGTAAGTAATTGGAGTGGAGGCACATTAGATTATTATACATTCATCATGCTGACAACTACCTCAGAATCAAAAGTAAGGGAATCCCCTTGTTCTGTGAAGCGCTTTTGGTCAAGAAGATTATCAAAATAGTCCAATGTTTCCAGTCCTTCCACACGTACATCACTGGAAAACTTGATAAAAAAATATCTGTGTAAGTAAATGTAGAATAATTGGTGGAATTTAATACAAGCAACAAACTGTAACAAAATATATATGTCAATGCATGAGTAATGACAGAGCCCATCCCTCATATTTCAGTTGATATCAATATACAAGTCAATTTGTATTAAGTTGGAAATACAGAAGGCATTATTGAGTTGTTTTTAATTGAAAACATACTAAAGTGACTAAATGAGACGAGAGTATAGAAGTGACTGTAATACCTGATATCAGATACAGACAAATAAGTATGTACTGCCAGTGTGAAGGTAAAAGGCTTGCTGTCAGTATTTCTCACTCTTGGTGTCAATTGAAGCTTTCCAGCTTCCAAGGTCACTCTCAATCTCAGTTCAAAACTGCCAGTAATGCCATAACTTCATTCAGTAAGTAGTCACAATTACACTTCTAAGCATAACCTCCTATCAGGCTGTGGTTACTTGAAATGTTTGTTATGGAACAAAACTAATTGAAGTATTAAGGCAATTTTCCTACCACATTCACCAGAAATGTGGAATTTTAGATTTATTAGAGTACTTTTTCTGGCTTCCATCATAGTTACAAAGAATGAAAATGCTCTTGAAAGGTTAGGAATCAGTATGTCGTTCTCAATAGACAGAAGTATAAAACACAAGAGGAAACATTTTGGAGTTACATTTAGATTTAAGAGTTTAGTACTTTTTTCTAGCTTCCATTGGAGTTACAAAGAATGAAATGCTATTGAAATGTTTGGAATTTCAGTATATGTCATTCTCAATAGATAGAAGCATTAAACACAAGACAAAACATTTTGGAGTTGCAATACATGTCACATGCTATGCTCACAGTTACCAATAATGATAATGGATAGGAAAGAGATCCAAATTTCATAAAGTGGAAGTGGGGCTGGAGTACAAGAAGCAGAGAGAAAATAGTAAATACCAAAAAGATGCACATCCCTCTGTTTAAATTATGGTCCTATGTCAAATAATTGACACGGTCTAACAAATATTTAACCACGTGCATACTTTACAGAAGGATTCTCATCCAATTACACAATTAATCATTCCAGCACATAACTCTCGTATTATCAGCTGATTACAAGGAAGATCATAACAAAATACAGAAAACAGCATTCTACATAGAGATAAACACAAATCCTTCCCAGTTCTGGCATCTTCAATAATGCCCACAATGCCAATTCACACATTTGGCATGGCTGTAACTTAATTTACACAACAGAGGCTGAATTGTGCACTCTACAACCAGAATTAATGCCTGTAACAGCCTGAAACTTTACATACATTACGTCTGCAACAATCCATGACATATTCCTTAGCAACCACAAGAATTAAATCTCAACATATAAATAATAATGAAAAATTACTTATCTGATGGTGAATCACTTGGGGAAAATAGCTCTGTAGGAGTGTTTTTCCTCCCAGCGATAGGCATCAGCTAGTGTAGGTGCCACCCCAAGCCAGGAAAAGAAGCAACAAGAATGAATTGGCAGCTTGAATATTCATTCAGAATTCCCAATCCAATTTGCAACATAATTGAACTCTGCTATTTTAGGATATGCCCTCTAGGCACCTCAACCAGCTCTCTAAAATTGTAGACACCTCTTCCTTCCAGCACAACACACACAAACACCCCCTTTCTCTGCTAAACAATCCCTCAGGGAGTGTAGTCTTCCCACTGACTCTGTGCAGGAAGAGTTTCAACGCAGTTTAACTTGCTGGGAATCCTGGCAACTGTTTGGCAACAAGGACAACACTGTCCACAACTCCACAACTCTCACAATGCCATGTCTCTCACAAACAACATGGAAGTCACCATGCATTTCCTCTCATCAACATGCCAGCTGAAGGAAGGGAGCAACAACAGCTCCCTCCTCTTCCCCAAGAACGGTCTAGAAAGAAGGAATGGTGGATAATGGCTCACCCTGGTCCATAAGGTCCAGATTTGTTTAGCCCTTCCAAGAATGGAGAACAATTTGTCCAGTATAGCCCCTGAATGGTGAAGAATGATCCCAAAACTCAATTCCAACATTTTTTTAGAATTCTTTCGCATGCCCGCGTGAGGTAGCTGCATGCATGCCAAAGCAATGACAAGATACTTTTTAAGGACAGGGAAAATTCAAAGGTTTCTCAAGCTGCCACTTGTCAACATGGTTAAGTCACTTTCCCCCTCATTCCCCTCTTGTTGCCTTATTGCTCACATGCTGCTCCTAGGATGTTATTGACCCCAAGTGCACCTTAATTATTAATATTATAATAGATCCAATTTAATTCAAGTGGTAATATAGTTACCATACTTATCACATGACTACCATACACGCTTCCCAAGGTGGCATCATCTCACATGTTAGCTGTCTTGCCATCCTGTACTTGAAAAACTAATTTCAACATAATTTCCAGGGATATATATTGAGGTATTACAATGTGAATGACATGACCCCTATGCACTCACAAGGCATGCAGATCAGCCCAATGATAAACAAACAACCTTAGATATATAATGACTATTAAGGATAAATTGACACAGATCTGTCTGGACTCTGTACATCTATCTATGAGTCCAACACAACCTTTCTTTCTCGTGGGCCTGTATACAACATCTGAGGCATGGACAAAGAGTTAATTTTGAAATATCACATGTACATCAATACTTATCCCCAGAAAAAGCACCACCTGTGAAAATAAACCAGCTTGACTAGCCCTACAATATGGTATAAGTATATTCTTAATTCTAAATTTTTGGCATTAAAACTAAATAGATTGATAGATTTTGTGCCAAATATTAAAATTGTGAATTTCTACCTATAAAAAGTTGCAGGGTCATTAAGTAGATCGGTGTTCATTGGCGGTACATTTTCTAGGAATAAACATTAATTAAGATATGCCGTTTTTAAAAACAGCTCCAACATGGGGGTTTAGAAGTCATAAAATGCACAATGGGGAAGATATTTTATCGTAAAAGGCCTTGTGGCCTTGTGAACCAAAGAGCCCAAGTATTCTTTCAGGGGAGCCAATGGGCCTTGCACTGAAGGAACCCTACAAGCCCGCTGAACACAAATCAACTAAAGGATATTCAAACAATCCTAAATATATAATGACTTGTATATACCAAGTATCATAGTGTCTAATCTCAAAAAGAAGACATCATACTGTCTCAATTATTTGACACAAATCCTTAGTTTGTGTCTGTCTATGAAGAAATAGACTAGTGTTCAGTTGGAGATAATGAAATCATAAAATTGTTACATAATCAAGATATTATCTATGTTAGCATGTTTGAAGAGTTTTCACTTTCATGTTTCATCAACTCAATTGCAGGTCAAACTCTCAAGTCACATGTGAGTACACCCAAGTATGAGCTGTGCACGTAGATATTGTGCATCCAATAATTTCAAGAAAATGGCCCAAGTGCTTCCCATGGCCCAAGGTTACCGATAGTTGGGAAGAGTTATCACTTATCACTTTCCCCAACAAATAAACCTGAACCAGCCCAACAAATATAAACCACTAAAATGAGACTAAAACATCTGAATCCCCTGGAATACCAGAGAATGTGGATAAGAACAACAGAAAAACTTAAGCAGGCCAACAGGCTCAAAGCAGACTAGAGCAATCCAAAACTAATGCCCAAAAGAAATTCCCCCGAGAAACCAAAGTCTATAACATTTCTAGAGATGTTGGTTTCCAATAAACATAGCCATCCCAAACAAATATAAGTTTTCTAAATAGAATTAGCTTCTTTACATGGTTCAACTTTAATGATTACCTGTGAGGCCAGATCTTCATATCTTCGTTTGTAGGCTTGAGAAGAAGATTAACTACAGTATTGTCCTTACTTGGGGGAAGTGATGGATTGGGATCTATACTCCACACTCTGTTCCTTGCAAACCCATGCTTATCCAATGACCCCATATTACTAAACTGCATCAGACACCTCAATAATAAGAGAGATCCACCCATTTCAAGATAACAAATCTAAGCCTTTAAAACCAAAATAGACCCCAAAAAATAGGGTTTACCTGTGGATAGCAGATAGCAATCCCTCCTCTTATTGGGTTTGGTGGCTTGAAGGCAGCCTGCCATATACAAAATGACAGTTACTCTATTTAATACTATAAACAAACAGACAATAAACCAAACGTCGTAGCATTTTCTAAGCTAATTACTGAAAACAGTTATGCATTTGTTGGGATTCTTTGCATCACAGAGTGGGATACTAAAGAAAACATAATTTCACATTGATTAATATACATTAGAGTATACAACAAAGTTCATGATTCTGATAGAACAAGTCCACAAGTCAGCTGAAGTCACCTTGCTGCTCATGAAAAGCAACTCTTCGCCACGTTCATTCTTCCATGAAGTGACTTGCCCACCGTACAGAAATATCTGCACACATAGATACATATGTACTATATATGAGTATTGTAACCCAAATAAAATCGAATATGTCCAATAGAACACTGAGAATCGTTCTCCCTGATGAATATATGTCCTATCAAGTGATGAGAATCAGGTTCTCTCATAAAAATAGAAAATTTAAATTTAAATTAAAAAAAAAAAACTAGGGAGATATATATAATATGACCCAGATAAATTTGACATCTCCAATTGAAAAACGAGAGCCATGTTCCCGATGAAAATATGTCCTAGTAAGTGCTGAGAATCAGGTTCCCAAATGGGCAAAATAAAAAGAACCAGGGATGCCAACCAGATAACTGAATTAGGGATGACAAGGCAGTGGAGAAAATTTAGTACCAACAATCCCCATATGATCCACAACCCCACATCAGAAGCAAATAACAGAAAGCCAAAATACCTGTGTGTGTTTTAAAAAGTACACATAAACTATGAAATCCCCACCAGGATAAAAAATTCTGAAAATCCAAATGAACAAGATTGTGAATGAACCCCAGAAAGAGTTCAAAAAAAAAGAGTTGTAATTATGTTAGCAGCACGCTGCAAAACCCAAAATCCCCATAGCAACACCAAGCAACCCCAAATCCAAACTGCTACAATAAAAAATGATGTGGGTTCTCAGATCCCAAGCTTCTATATGAATATCCATAAGAAATCCAATATCATTGATGGCAAATAATTGATAAACAAAAATGTCAATGCTGAAGTATAGAACAAACTCACACAACCTACCTCGGCAGACGACCCTTTCGGCTCTCTCAATTTGAACTTCTGAAGGCCGCTGGTGCTATCCATTACCATCTCCACCATTGAATTAGCAGAGGCGGGCTGAGATTGATTTGACATGGGATATCCTTCTTCTGAGATCCCTGAACAGGTAACTTGGGCCCAGTCAAATGGAGAAATACTGTATGCCAAAGGCACCTATCCGGTAAAGTATTCAAAGAGTTTGGGAGACCATGTAGGTGAGAAATCCTGTCACAATACCCCACATGAAAAAACCCAACCAGGCAGAATAATATGGAACTGCAGGGATTTATGGTGACGGCATCCGAATAAAGGGTGTTTTCTACTTCTGTGACTGTTCCTCTCTACGTTCGACCCCCACCACCATAATCAGACACTCCTTGCTTCAATTCAATTTATCCATTCAGACTCTTTTGAATTGCAATGGCAAAGAATTTCTTCCCCGACCAAAGGGAGATATAAAGTAGTACTTAATTCATTTGAAATTTGAAAAGAGTTGTGCCTTTTCACTAAGAGTATATTTTCTTTAAAATCAATCCTAATATAATATATTCTCAGTCTTGAACCTCTTCCCATCCCTTTCTGTTAGCTTTTACAAACATTATCCATATTTTAGTCCAATGCCAAGTTGCCGTTAAATAAAATAGTTGGAAATTTCACATAAAGTGCGTGATCTTTGATATCATATATATTGCTTATTGCCATTAAACTCTAATTATAGATATTTTTTAATGATATTACTTCCTATCCGAGACTTTGGCTTCCCCGATTTCAATCATACACTTTGTATCATTTTACTCGTTGTCTTTCTTGATATTTTAAAAGTCAAAAAGTGATGCACTTTTTTGGAAATCGTGTTAATCACTCTTTCTCTAACTTTATTTATTAAATGTAATCATTCCTTTAATATTTTATTTTCTTATCATTTATTTATAATTAATAATTTTATTGTTAGAAAAATATATGGATAAACATTTTGTATGACGTTTTGAAACGTCCAATTTTTGGAGTGGACATTTCACATTCCACCCATCATCAAGGACACTTGAAGCTACCATGGTTGAAACAAGTGTTGAGGTTTGTATTTAAAGAGGAAAAAATGAATGTAACCATTGAAGATAGGAATTAGGAAAAATTAGCCATTGAACTCAAATATTAATAAAGATAGTAAGTTGACCAATGATAAAATAGCACGCAGATAAGATAGTGAGTTGACCAATGATGAAATAGCAGGCATATAAGAACCAAACAAGATCTCGGGAGTAACCATCAATTGGGATGATAATATGGAAATTCAATGGGTTGAGAAAATGATTATTGTGGGTAGTTATTTAAGGTTAACAATTGCTTTCTAAATCGCTAGAGAACGAACTAAAATTAAGAATAATATAGTATTAATGGCTTTTGAAAGTCATGAAAGTTATTAAGATGGATTAATAATAAAATAAAAATAGAACAAAAATTAATAGTTTAAGATCAATATTAGAAAAGGAATTTAAATTATGCGGATAATAAAATATTAATAGTTGTTGAAACTAATGAAGTAATGAAAGTTGTTTAAAAATAAAAATAAGGTAATAAAATGTGATCAAGATTTAATAATTTTGTTAATAAGGATAACGGTAATGTTAATTAAGTACAAGAGGTAAAGAGAAAACAAAAATGTAGGGAGGCTTCAGTGAAATGATGACACTAAAGGGAACAATTAGATTGTGAGGATAAGAATAGAAGCGCAACGCTGGAGAGAAATGAAAGGAGGGAGACAATCAAGCAAATGAAAAAGAATCCTAATGTTCAAGGTGATGAATGGTGGGCTTTCGGGATTGGCTAAGTTTGTAGCCATCTTCACGATTAAAATTATTAGGATGTTTTTCAATTTCGAGAGCTTCCTGAATGAGGTGAGAGGAGTAATAAGGGGTTGAGGCGAGAATTTTGGTTTGGTTAAAACAAATGAAGTGCTTGGATTTAAAGGAGTGTTCAACGATGGTTGATTTAGAGATACGGCTATGAGTGGTATCAGCTATATGCTCTTTAAGACGGGCTTTGAAGGATCTCCCAGTTTGACCTATGTAAGATTTTCCACAAGAGCAAGAAATTTGGTAAACTCCTGGGCCAAGCATCGAGTCAGATTTGTCTTTAGCAATCCTAAAGAGTTGTTTCAGGGTTTTAAAGGGTTTGAATATAGTTTTGATATCCTTCTTAGCCAAGAGTTTGGAGATAAGATCGATGGTGCTTTGGATATAGGGAAGGGTGATGAGTACAGGAGGAGGGGAAGAGGATGAGGATAATTTAGATTTAGGCTTGTTGGCCAAACGATAGGCTTGGTTGATTTGAGAGAGAGAGTAGTCATTGGACAAAAGGGCCTTGGTTAGGTGGGCTTTCTCCTCAGCGAGGAATTGAGGGGCAGAAATGTGATTGGCTCGAGTAATCAGAGTCTTAAGGACAACGGATTTTTGAGTCGGATGATGGTGGCAACTAACATGGAGGTATCTATCGATATGGGTCTTCTTCCAATTCGATGCTTCGCCCAGAAGTTTACCAAATTTCTTGTTCCTGTGGAAAATCTTACATAGGTCAAATTGGTAGATCCTTCAAAGCCTGTCTTAAAGAGCATATAGTTGAAACCACCCACACCCGTATCTCCAAAACAACTATCGTCGAACTCTCCTTTAAATCCAAGCACTTCATTTTTTTTTACCAAACCAAAATTCTCGCCTCATCCCCTTATTACTCCTCTCACCTCATTCGAGAAGCTCTCGAAATTGAAAAACATCATAATAATTTTAATCGTGAAGATGGCTACAAAGTTAGCCAATCCTGGAAGCCCACCATTCATCACCTTGAATATCAGGCTTCTTTTCCATTCGCTTGATTGTCTCCATCCTTTCATTTCTCTCCAGCCTTTTGCTTCTATTCTTGTCCTCGCAATCTAATTGTTCCCTTTAGTGTAATCATTTCGTTGAAACCTCCCTACATTTTTGTTTTCTCTTTGCCTCTTCAAGTTTAACTATTTTACTTAATTAACATTACAATTATCCTTTATTAACAAAATCGTTAAATCTTGATCACATTTTATTACCTTATTTTTATTTTTAGATAACTTTCATTACTTCATTAGTTTCAACAACTATTAATACTTTATTGTCCTCACAATTTGAATTATTTTTCTAATGTTGATCTTAAACGGTTATTTTTTGTTCTTTTCTTATCTTCACGTCTACTTTTGGATCTATTCTTGATCTCATGGGTTAATTATTGATCTAATCTTATCCTCGCAATCTTTTTGTTCCCATTAATATCATCATCTCTTCAAAACCACCTTATATCTTTGTTCTCATTTTTAATTCTTTTATTGTATTACTATTCTTGTTATCTTATAAATTAACAACATTATTAAATTATGTAAAAAAATTATTTCTCTAATTTTTTATTATTTATCTATCATAACAATTTTCAATCATAATGTCCATTGGATGTAGCTTGGGTGGTTGGGAGGAATGATTGTTACCCTCCCCACCCAGGTTCAAATCCTTGGAGTGACATGTTGTGCCCTTAATGGGTCTATATAATGCTCTTGTTGTTGAGCCCCCAATCTTCTGAAAATGCTCAGCCACTCCATGTTATCTCGCGTATTTCGGGGAAGTTTCCCATGTCTTTCACTTTATTATCATTATTATTATCTTTTATATTTACAATAATTTTGATTATTTTATTATTAATCCATCATAATAACTTTCATTACTTTTAAAAGTCATTAATAATATATTATTCTTAATTTACATTCTTTATGGTTTTTTTATCTCAATGGTCAACTTACTATCTTTATTAATATTTGAGCTCAACGACTATTTTTTCATAATTCCTATCCTCAATGGTCACATTCATTTTTTCCTCTTTAAATACAAACCTCAACACTTGTTTCAACCATGATAGCTTCAAGTGTCCCTGATGATGGGTGGAGTGTCCACATGAAAAGTTGGACATTTCAAAGCCTCACACATAGTGTTTATCCATAAATTTCTCTAACATCATGACTAACTGTGGAAATCTACATATTCAGAGTAATAATATTAATTTAGAAGTGAAGGTAGAATTTGATGGAGAGTTTTGGTTTGAAAGTTGCGATCTTTTGGGTTATATTAGAGTTGTCATCCACTTTTTTCACATTAAAGGTGGTGTGGTTATCTATCATATTGTGGCCTTTTAGTTATAAAGTGAGTAGGGTGGTGAGGCCTCCTCATCACCCAAATAAGCTATTGTTTTGGTTGGTGTTGAGGCTAATTTGAAGAGTGAGCATGGTGTCGAAGACCACTGAAAGTTTGTCCTAAAGGTGTGTTACAAGGTAATGATCCTCCCTTAATATTGAAATTTATAATTATGAGTATGATAGCTAATGCAATCATTTTCAAATAACGACATGGATGGGACTACACCCATACTTGCACTCTAACAAAAGGCTTCTTCATGTTTCGGTTTGCTAATCCAACCCATGTGCTAGAGATCATGCATAGTGGCCATCAAGCTTGTAAAAATACTCTTATCGTCTTTTCTACTTGGTCTCGAGACTTTTCAACCGATAAGTTGCTCAACCATGATGTTCAGTCTAGTGGAATTCCCTGGCCCCCAATGTAGTGTTGGCCAGCCCTAGAACATATATTTTCCCCTCTAGGGGGTTCATCTGCCATGAACTTAAAAGGTTATTTAATTCATGACCTAAGCATTTCATTTATGTTAGGATTAACCTTTCCAAGGAGCTCAAGGAATTTGTGCTCATCTGGATAGGAGAATGGATTGGCAAACAATCGGTTCTCTACATCAAACTACCTAATACTTTATTTTATTGTTAAAGCCCAAACCATCATATTCAATATTGTCCACTTATTTCATAGGTTGACCTAGAGTCAGTGTCTCCCACCAAATCCCCCTCAACTACCAATGCTTCCTAAGCAACGAGTTCAGAAGAAGGTGTCTGGACTCAGGTATTAAGGAAGAAAAAAGGTTCTAGGTTACCCAAAGCTCAAGCCCCTGAGGCCTCGACCCCTAAGGCCCCAATGGCGACTGGACCGTCTCGATCGTCGACTCTAATGGATAGCAAGCCTTCATTTAGCTCAATTCCATAAAGGGGTGATAGTCATAAATCTCACTCTCCTCCACTACTCCTACATTCTCAGTAAAAGGACAATGTATTTGATGTTGATGGTCAACCAAAAAATACCATCGTCAGATATTTTTTGGGTGAATCATAGTGCTACTAATAACTCTATCAATGCTCTTTGTGAGCTCAAGAACAATGATATGGAGATGCAAGATGTTGCACATTTTTAATTAAAGTAACCTTTTGGAATGTTAAAGGCCCAAATAACCCTCGTAGAAAACATATTCTCCACCATATGGTGTCTTCTCTTTGTGGGACATATATCTTTGTCTGCAAGAAATGAAAATTGTAGGTTTTATGTTGTGTACAACACTATCTTTTATTTAGTCAAGGGCTAAGGTTTGTGACTTTGATCATTTTGATGGGAAATGTGGTTTTATTGTGTTGGTTTATTCGTAGTTAACTAGCATCATTATTGACTAGGGTATTGTCCCATCTTAGAGACTCATTTAGGTGATGCATAATCTTGATGGTTGGTTGTTGGGCTTAGCTAATATCTATGTTTCTAATTATTTGGGTGAGTGTGCAGTGTTTTTGTGTCGATTAGGAAATGAGATCCTACATACCTTGTGGCTCATTTTTGGGGATTTCAACATGGTTGAATGTCGATAAGATAAAAAAAAAAATGGGGGGAGGGGAGGGGGGGTGGTGTTTCTTGTGAGCCCCACATTTTGGGGGAAAAGAAGTTGGGTTTGCATTAAAGGATCAGCATGGGATACATTACCCCAATCGACATCAACAATATGATTCCATAGAGATATGGTTTACATGGACAAACTTCAAAAAGGGACCAGAATAAGTTAAACAATGACTCAATATGGTTATATTATCAGAAAAAAATTCTTTCTATTTTGATTCAGATGGAGGTCAACATATTCATGTGGATAGCACTATGACTCTATCAAACCACCAGCCTATCTAGTAATTCCCACTTTCATGGGAAGCTTAAAGCATTTGCTAAGAGCCAGGTATATCATGAATGTTTCCCACCTCCAAAGCCTAAGGTAGACTTGCACCCAAATTGTGTGGAACCTGATTACCCAACTGCATTGGGATTCTAGTTGGATAATTTTTTAGAAGGACTCCATTCTTTAAACAATTGTTTTTATAAGGTGTTATTGAAGGAATATTGCTAAGATTGGTCATGGGCACAATACAGTTTTCCAAAGTGATATGCAAGAAATCATGAAATCACTCTAGTGGGCTTCTTATGATGAATAAAGGCAAGGACACGCAACAAAGCTTCGCCATTTTCTTCGAGTAGATGATGCTTATTGAGCAAGGGGCACCTAGTTATGCACATGGTTGCATTGGGTAAATCAAATGATAGGCCCATGAAATCCTTCTTTTAGGCCCTTTCCACTAAGGAGGCCAATGAAAAAGAATTTGTGGAGCATTAGAGGATGATTTTACAAGCTTGGGGCCTCACCAAGGTCAAGAGAGAAGATACTAAAAAATGCCTTGACCTAGTTGTTACACATTATTTTCATCACCCTTACGATTGTTAATGATGTACACATATCCTTTGTCTTTAGACGGATCAATGGACTGAATCCATGAAGAAGAATGAAGACACATTTTCCTAGAAAGATGGAAATTATATTTTCCCTTGTAAAAACCTTATGAAGAGGGATCGTTGCACCTTTCCCAATGTTAAGGGTGCGACGATATAGGATCGTCGCAGGTTGCACCACAGTGGCCTGCAACGTCGTTGCAGTTTGCTCAGTATTAAGGGTGTGACGATTTTTTGTATGAAGAAAAAGAGAATCTTCTCGATGCTTCTAAAACAAAATCTTCGAGGGTGAGTTGGCCTCCGATCGGTTTGGATCTGAGTCGTATCTATAATCTCATGGGATCATCCTAACCTCCTCACCCTATCCTTTTCAGCTTATAAAAGGAGAGGAGTTCTCATGGGGAGACTTAGTTGTTTTGGAGCTTGGTGAGCTTTGTGAAGAACTTTTGAGAATAGATAATGAGATATTAGTCTAGCCAAGAGTTTGGGCCTATGTTGGCTATGAGCTTTGCTTTGTCAAGATAGATTGTGAGTGAATTTCAAATCTACAGTCTCAGAATCTGTGGAGCAAAAGTGTGTGGGAAGCAAGGAACTATTGGAAGGAACCTGACAACATCAAGGCATCTAGGTGTATCTTTCTTCCACATTCTTTAATATAGATATACTTTTTATTTCCTATATGAATGTTATTTTTCCATATTGTATGATTCCTTGATCACGTACATAGTTTCATATCGAATAGTCTCTATTATTCTTGTCTTCGTTGGCTTGTGTTTCTTTACAGATACTTCTCCATAAGCCTTACGACGGAGTTGGGATCAAATTGGCAAGGTCAGGTCTACAACATTTAAAAGGTATGGTTTGGATCCTCTTCTTATTTGATATTTGAAATCTAAGGAAAGTTTAGTGTACTATTTGTTTTGTTCTAGTTTTGGGGTGAAACTAGGGAGATCTGTTTGTGTCTGCACTTACCAATTTGTCTGATAACAAAATTAGCGACCATATTGGGGATCAAATTGTTTTCCTAGTTTGTCTTTCTTTCTTCCTTTGATTGCCTGGGTTTTATTTTCTGAGACACTGGGAGATCCAGATTGACTCTCTAACTATTAAAATTCACTGGAAAAACCTTCTTACTTTTTATTTTTTCCATTTTTCCTTTGATCGTCGCACCTTGCTTTGAGGGATAATGTGACGATTTAGGATCGACGCACTCTTCCTTGAGAGACAGTGTGACAATGTCGCACTGTGCCCTTCTATTACCTGCGACGATCAGGGGTCGTCGCACTGTGTTAGTCTGATAGGCTGCGACGATTGTGTAAAAAAATATTTTTTGTTGGTTTTCCCTTGCCCAAATCTTAGATATGGTTTTGGGGTGAATTTTTGGGTTTGATTATGGTTTGCTTACAGTCTGCTTGACAGCTTTGAATATGATTTTGGCCATTCTATGCTTTGTTTTAGCATGTTTTCTTTTGAAAGATTTGATCTCTTGCTTTGAATGTCTTTCAGTTACAAAGAATTGTTTTTTCTTTAGAATTATTTAGTGAAAGCACTTATTTTTCTGAATACTTAGTTTTAAACTAAAAATTTGGGTTTCTTTTTTTTTTTAGGAGATTTGCTATTGCTTTTAGCTATCTTTGAAATAAAAGTTTTAATTTCTTGCTTTACATTAGATTGGGGGGATCCTTGCATTTGAAGTAGCGAGATTGCATGGTTTTTGGCATTTTTTGGTCTTGAATTCTTAAGAAAAATTCTCATTGGTGTACAGTCTCTTTGGCTCATTTCTTGAAGTTCTTGATATTGATAAGTTTGAAAAATTTTTGGGACATTGTGCATCTGGGAATGATAAATTTTTTCTCCTTCTCGTAATAGAACTTTCATCGAAGTGAATATTTTCATTCTCATTTCTTTGCAATAGTCTGATGATGTTCATGTTTTTAGAGTCGGTAAAAACATCATCTAGTCCACACCATTTTCCTCTTGAGTAAACAACAGCCTTAAAATAAAGCGCTTATAAAAACCGATTAGAATTTTTTATATTTTTTGGTAGCAAACCTACATTAGATTAGTTGTAGGGCTTTGGAATATGTATGATAGATAAATTTCCAAGGCTATACACAAACATAGAACCTTGTGCTAGTGAGTGGTAAATCCACTTATTACATTTTGTCCTGGGAATCCCTTCTAACAAAAGGGTCAATCACGAGGTCGCATTAGAGCTGGCAGGATTTGTTGGTCTTAGTGTAGAGATTGCACGTATTATTAGGGGTCACTTGAGAAGAAAATCATGTGTGGACCTTTTTGAGGCAATTTCGAGCTTAGATACCTTGCCCTTGCGCATGGATCAAACTGTCCACTGCTTCCCCAGGCATCATTTTCGTAATTGGTAACCTTAGTAGCCTATCTCTTTAGGGTCTTTACATAATTTGACTGTGGAGGGGAAAGTCTTCACGGTACCTAGAATCGATGTTGGCCAAAATCACTCGAGCGCCTTGGAGGGTATACCCACGATTATGTCTGGGAGCTTGCGCCAGGGTGTAAGTCTGTTAAGCAAGTCGTCAACGTAAATTTTCCACCCGCTCTATCTCAGCCTCTTCTTACATTGTTCTTGCGATGTTGGATTTCATCACCAACTCTTGCGTTCATAGTGAGAAGTTTTTGTTTGTTTGCTTGCTTCCTATATTTTTAGCGTGTGTTGTTTATTTTTCCCTAGCAGACTCTAGGTTGGATCTATGTTTAATGGTGTCAGTGATCCGGATTATTTTCGGCACGAAATGAGAGTAGAGATATAATAAGGAAATGCACACAGATATCGCAGATATTCAATAATATAACAGAAATGTATCAGAGATGCAACCATAAACACATATATACAACAATACACGATTTCTATTAATGAAATAAATGTACAGAGACTATAAAAATACAGAGTGAAAGACTCGCTAGAATGGTGGCAGCTTATCTCTGAGAAGAGATGTGATGGCTACTCGCATTCGCAAGAAGATGATTACAATGAGGCTCTGAAGGCCTTTTTACAATAAACAAAAATGCCAAAAGTCCTAGACATCCAAAAACCTAACGCTAGGAGATGAAGCACCAAAAGTCATGTGGGCCCCGTTTGGTAAGTTAGTACATCAACTTCCCGGGGTCGTAACTTTTGCATACGATCTCTGTTTTAGGCGTATGATAGCTCGTTGGAAAGGTATCATTGAGGAGATTAATTTTGGGGGATCAATTATGCCTTTGGTTGTCATTGACAACCTAGATCTCGAAAAACCTTTATTTAGGCCCTCAAATGGCCCTAGAAGTTAAAACCTGCTAAAAATAGTAAATTGCCAAAATTGCCAGAAAACTGTTTTGAGCCAGTCAAAAAAGGTGGGTGGCCATCGATATCCACCTGGATCAATCCTTCCTCCTTAGGAAGCAATGGTCTCCATTGTGTTGAGTTCTCGGGGGAGAGGGAAAATCGTTTGTTGGATCTGCATCTGGGTGAGCTGCTTGTATTGTTGGAACCGTCACGCTGCTTGGTTTGTTGAAGGTCGTCATGAACCTGTCGCTGGAAGGGTTGGACCTTTTTAACCAGTCTGGCTACATGAGATGACTGTGTGCAGAAGGAATCTTTGTTCTTTGTTGCAACCTTGTCGACCTGATTCTGGTGGATAGAAGGTGCTTGGGTCGAGGCTGTAGTGGTTGCAGTATCCTTTTGTTCCCCTTTTGTACAGATTGTGGAGAAGATGAATTTTGTAGTATGAGATACTACCTTGCAGCACTGTTTAGGTGAGGCAGTAGTTGGAACTACCTCTGGTATCCTGTAGAGATGACCCCCCAGAGTAATAATGACACTACGAGGTCGAGACTCATAGATAGCATGGTGTTTCCACATATATGGTTGGCCCAAGAGAACATCA
>ML818145.1:59982-85988 GCA_009831015.1 Picea engelmannii
CTTATCTCTTAGAAGAGATGTGACGGCTACTCGCATTCGCAAGAAGATGATTACAATGAGGCTCTGAAGGCCTTTTTACAATAAACAAAAATGACAAAAGTCCTAGACATCCAAAAACCTAACCCTAGGAGATGAAGCGCCAAAATTCATGTGGGCCCCATTTGGGTAAGTTAGTACATCAACTTTCCGAGGTCGTAACTTTTGCATACGATCTCCGTTTTAGGCATATGATAGCTCGTTGGAAAGGTATCGTCAAGGAGATTCATTTTGGGGGCTCAATCATGCCTTCAGCTATCATTGAGAACCTCTATCTCGAAAAACCTTTATTTAGGTCCTCAAAATGGCCCCGGAAGTTAAAACCTGTTAAAAATAGTAAATTGCCAAAATTGCCAGAAAAATGTTTTGAGCCAATCGAAAAAGGTGGGTGGCCACCGATATCCACCTGGATCAGTCAGTTCCTAGAACAACCAATGAAACAACCCCTGCTCTGAGGGAACCTTTTGTTTTTCCTTCTTACGAAAATGTTGGTCCTCCTTACATCGCTACTTTGAGTCTTCCAGGTCTCACAATTGTATTATCGGTATGGTTGTTTTCCACTCATATAATCATGAATGCAGTTGGTGCTTCGGTTGTAAGCACTTCCCCCCAAGAGCATCAACCTCATGTTGATCCTTCTCCTTCTTCCCTAGTAAGATCTTCTTCGCCTTCTTCACTTGCAAGGTCTTCTTTTGTTTCATCTTCTTTGCCGAGTGAAAGCTCTGAAGCTAGTAACCCGATGGATAAGAAGAAGAAGAAAAGGAAGATTAAGAAGAAGAAAAATAAGCAAGGGTCTCAACCTCCAACCACTGTTGGACATGTTGGAAAACAACCAATTACTGATAGTCATGTTGGGAGTGTTGATGATGCCAAGATCACCCAAACGACCAGTAATCCCAAGTTCCCTTGCAGGATTTGTAAAGGTAGCCATCTTCTTAAGGATTGCCCTAGTCTATCCAAGGTTATAGAAGCATGGTCTACACGCCCTCGCCGTCCCATGTCATCAACCTCTAAAAAACATGTTGATGACCTCCCATCAACTAGTCAAGATACCGTTGGGAAGAAGAAAAGTAGAGTCAAGTTCTCGTGTATGTTATGCAGAGGGAGTCATCAAACTCACCTTTTCCCTCATATGGATGAAGCCTCGAAATTACTAGAAGACATGACTATTTCCCAATCTCAACTTCCAGATGCTTATCGCAAGCTTACTCTCGACCCACCTGTAGTTGATGGAATGATCAATCTGGTCCCTTCATCGGTTAGTCCGATTGATCAAGTAATCAATATGGTCATGTCCTTAGTTGGACCAATTGACGAAGTGGTCAATCCAATCCCATCCTCGGTCGATCCCACTCTCTCGTTAGAGAGTGCAACCCAAGCGGTCAATTTGTTTCCATCCGTTGACCCCGTTCTCCCCTTGGAGAATGCAACTCAAGTGGTCAATCTGATCTCTTCATTGATCGATCCTACTCTCCCATTAGAGAGTAAACCCGATACTGCCCAAGTTTTTCTCGATGATACATAATCTACTGTGCTAGGGGGCATTCCTCCTCCTGTAGAACTCCCTCCAAGTAATGAAGCTATCCTTTTTTATTGGGGTGCACTATCTGGACCTTGTCTTCCCTCTCTCATTCCTTTCAATATTACAGTACAAGTTTGTGGTCGGGACGTTCCTCAGACGTTGATAGACAAAGGTGTGTCTATTAGTGTTTTGTCCTCTATTTCTTGGCAAGATTTGGGTTGTCCTCAGCTTGTGCCAGTTACACATAATCTGATATCTTTTAATAGAAGAACCAATCACCCTTTAGGAGTCCTTCCTCAGTTTCCTGTAACTTTGGGAGGGAAAATTGTCGTTATTGATGTCATGGTAGTCCACGATCCTTTGGATTTCGATTTACTCCTTGGGAGAGATTATGTCTATGCCATGAAAGGTATCGTATCCACTCTTTTCCGTGTGATATCTTTCCCTCACTATAGAAGAGTTGTGACTATTGATCAACTCTCCTTTGTTGGCCCTGATTTGATTATCAACTCAATGAATTCCTTAAATGGTTCTTATATGTAGACGATATCTCCTCCACCACAGGTCAATTATGTGGCATTGTCTCCCATGGCTTCAGTCGCCGATGCAGATGAGCCTCTCACTCTAAGCTCAATATCTTATCACTTGGATCTGGTAGTTGACATGGTGATCTCTTCAATAGGGCTTTTAGAGCCTGATCTCCTTACCCATGTCGCGACCCTCAACATGTGTTTCTTCCAGAGCATTGTTCTTTCATCCAATGAAGATCTCTTGGAAGCCATGACCGAGTTTTGTCCCTTGACATGGTGTCCTTCCAAAGCATTGTTCTCTTGGAGGCCATGATCAAGAAGAGAGTGTTGAGCATGGTTTTATGATTTCAAGCTCGTTAAAAAATGAAACTATATTACGAGGATAGTTTTTGCGTCTCTGTGGCAACCTTATTAAACAATGAAACAAAGGTCTAGGAATTGAACATGGATTTTCAAGCATAGTTATTGTTATTGTGTCAAGCTCATTAAAAAATGAAATAGTTTTTTCCCCCCTTCTTCGGTTGAGTCAAGTACTTCGTTATGTATAGTATTTGAAGCTTCATTTCATCCACCTCTGATATTGGATGAAACGAAGCTTAGGGGGCAATGCTTACAGCCTCTGGAATTCATGCTGAAGTTAAGCCGCTAGCTTCTTAAGTTGGAGGATAAGTACCAACCATCCCTAGATTATGTGTTGGGAAGCCTCAAGAAAACTTTCCTCTGGTTCAAGCTTGTGTAAAAATGAAACCAGGTCCAAACATAGTTTTGGCTAGTTTTAAGCTTGTGTAAAAATAAAATCTATCCTAAGCATAATTTTGTTTTGTTTTAAGCTTGCGTAAATATGAAAACAATAACGAGCTTAGTCTTTGTTCTTTCTCATGCTCGTAAATACCTAAGAATGTAGTTGAGTAAAATTTTAACACTTTTTTTATGACTCGTAAAGGTTATATTAAAAAGGAACCCCATGGAGTTCTCTTTAAGTTCTTTTCAAACTCTCTAAACATGAAAATATTTCTGAGTGATCTTGTTCTTTTCACGCTCGTTAAAGTATTTGAAGAAAATGTCTTTTGAGAGGTAGATTATCTCTTTTTCGGTCTCATCAGACTACTTTACAAAAAAGGACATTTTGGAGTTTTCTTTAGGTGTTTTTCAGACTCTCTAAACATGAAAAACCCCTGAGTTTTCTTTCTTTAGACTCGTAAAAAAACATAGAAAGGCCCATATGGGACTGAACCACTCCTTCCTAGGGTTCGTTAAACATACTCTGAGGGACTCATCCAAAGGATGAGCTTACAGTTCAAACATATGTTATCCTTTTTAAGCTTGTGTAAAAATAAAGCGGTACTTGCCAGAAATTGTGGGGGAAAATGGAGAAAGAAATGTATCTAAACCTATATTCTATGGAAGAGTCGCTTTTGAACATGACGCCCTTTCACTCGCTTTGTGTCTAGGTTGGAAAATTCGCTTGTCTCTTGATCATACTCCTTTATAAGATTACAAATTGGTCTTTGATCCCTGTTGTTGAGTTAGTGTTTCCAAGACAGATGTCGTGTCATCAATATGTTCAAAGAGAAGTTCAACCCGGAAAGCCTTCTATTGCGTCGACCATTTCTACAGTCCTTAAGCCTTCTATTGTGTCGGCCATCCTTGAGTCAGTCTTGAATCACTTGTTACTCTGATCTACTTCAAATCTTGTTACTCGTTTCGTGTCATTAATGGGGGATACATTAAGGCCCTTCTGTGATGAGTCTTTTCTTGTCGACTTCAACTCATTATCCGGGAATTAGACTTAGAAACTAATTGGTACCTTGGAACTTGCATGCCTCAATGGAAAGTTTCCTCGCTTTCGACAATGGGTTTTCATTATTGACCCCTGATCAAGAGATTCCGCCGAGTGTTTGACTTCAACTCATAAATTCACACCCGTTGGATTGTACTAGTGTACCTTGGGAGTCATTGACATTTATGGTGATTTCTCTCGCACTTGTTAACGATATTCATTAACGACCGGTAATCAAGTGGTTTCTACCATGTTCAACTTCAGTACATGTATTCGCATGGTTAGATTCATACTATAGAGTGGTGGAGATGAAGACCCTGAATCTTTTCTGACAGATTCGGGTTACATTGGAGTATATTCAGATTGTACTATTGCATAGATCCATTGTGTATGTCTCGTGGCTATGTTCAAATTTGAGTCTTTAACACATAGATCCACAATGTATTTTTTGGTGGCTATGTTCAAATTTGAGTCATAATGGCATGGATCCACAATGTATGTTTGGTGGCCATGACCTATCTTACTTGAAATGGATCTTTGCATGTCAAAATTTATGCTTTGAGTCATTTGTATTCTGAGCATGGGAATTCCTATCTCAGTGATGATATATTATTGTATTGTATTTCCTTGTTTGTTGGCAGGTTTTCGACCAACGTGTTCCTTGTTCCCAACACACACTCAACAAAGTATTTCAGCTATCACTCTATTCCAACTTCATACTTTGGGAGGCTCATTGTTACACATTATTTTCGTCACCCTTATGACTGTTAATGATGTACACCCATCCTTTGTCTTTAGAAGGATCCATGGCCCGAATCCCTGAAGAAGAATGAAGACACATTTTCCCAGAAAGATGGAAATTATATTTTCCCTTGTAAAACACTTATGAAGAGGGATCATCGCACCTTGCCCAATGTTAAGGGTGCAATGATATAGGATCGTCGCAGGCTACACCACAGTGGCCTACGACGTCGTCGCAGTTTTCTCAGTGTTAAGGGTGTGATGATTTTTCGTACGAAGAAAAAGAGAATCTTCTCGATACTTCTAGAACATAAGCTTCGAGGGTGAGTTGGCCTTTGATCGGTTTGGATCTGAGTCGTATCTCTGATCTCATGGGATCATCCTAACCTCCTCACCCTATCCTTTTCAGCTTATAAAAGGAGAGGAGTTCTCATGGGGAGAGTTAGTTGTTTTGGAGCTTGGTGAGCTTTATGAAGAACTTTTGAGAATAGATAATGAGATATTAGTCTAGCCAAGAGTTTGGGCCTATGTTGGCTATGATCTTTGCTTTGTCAAGATAGATTGCGAGTGACTTTCAAATCTACAGTCTCAGAATCCGTGGAGCAGAAGTGTGTGGGAAGCAAGGAACTGTTGGAAGGAACCTGACAACATCAAGGCGTCTGGTTGTATCTTTCTTCCACATTATTTAATACATATATACTTTTTCTTTCCTATATGAATGTTATTTGTCCATATTGTATGATTCCTTGATCACGTACGTAGTTTCATATCGAATAGAATCTGTTATTCTTGTCTTCATTGGCTTGTGTTTCTTTGCAGATACTTCTCCATAAGCCTTACGATGGCGTTGGGATCACATTGTTAAGGTCAGGTCTACAACATTTAAAAGGTATGTTTTGGATCCTCTTCTTATTTGATATTTGAAATCCAAGGAAAGTTTAGTGTATTGTTTGTTTTGTTATAGTTTCAGGGTGAAACTAGGGAGATATGTTTGTGTCTGGACTTACTGATTTGTCTGATAACACTAGTTCCTTGCAAAATCTCCGAAGAACAAAGGAGAGTATTTGACTAGACTTGTCCCTTAATGAGTTTTCTATAACCCTTCATGAGATGGTTGATGATAAGGTAGATGGTCTCGATGAGTTCCCATGTGAATTTTACAAGGCCACATGGGAGTTTGTAGGGCTAGACCTTTTGGAAGTCTATCAAGAAGCCCTCTGAAAGTACTTTCTAGATGTAGGGATCAATCAAATTTGTTTCCCAAGGCTTGATATCAAGAACTAATTACTAGCTAGAGGCCCATCACTCTACTTAACATGTTATATAAAATTCTGGATAAATCTCTTTCTCTACATATTAATTATATTCTCCCTAATATTAGTCACCCTAAACAAATTGGTTTCATTTGTGAGTGATATATCTTAGACAATATTATTATTGTTAGGGAAGGCATGGAATGGGCCAAGTCTTTTAGCCTCAATAAGTTGTTCATAAAGATTAACTTTGAGAAGGCTTACAACATAGTGGAATCACCTTTCATCTTAGCAATGCTTAAGCTTTGGGCTTTGGTCCGTCCTTCATCAACAATGTTGAGACCCTGTTTGCAGATACCTTAAATTATCTTTCCATCAATAGAAGACAATATTAGGAGGTTGGGCTCTTTCAATCTATTAGACAAGGTTTCCATCTACCATGACCTTATATAGATTGACCATTGAATCCCTTGGGCACTTGTGTTCTAAATTTGATATGTTTTTAATTCGAGGGATTCCTATCCTTAAACTTGATGTCGAACAATTGGTCAATGGACATTTTCTCGAGATTCCTTCTTAATGATCCTTTAGGATCATACTCCTTGGGATAACACCGATGAATGTTTGAACATGTTTTGTGGGCCCTTAGGGTAGAACATTTAGTGGGCCAAGGGATAATTTTACAGAGGGAGTTGGCGACCTATGTATGATTGGTCGGGCTCTCAAAATGGACTTGGATTCAACAAGGACACATATTCAAGTTTATAGGTATTCCATTTTCCTTCTAGTCGTCATCTTACATCCTTTGGGAGGTTTTCATATAGAGAGAGGAAAATAATATTGATAAATGGATCACTAAACCCTTATCCAGGTTTGTTAAACTCTATATCTACACCAAGATTCTGATGACCACTCCTGTCTATTACTAATCCTATTTGGTGCCTTCAAAGATGGCCTATTCCAAGTTGGAAAAGGTTCTAAGGACTTTTCAATGTGCCAACCCTGATGAGTGCAAAGGTTTTGATAGAGTTAATTGGGATCTTTGTTCCACTCTATAGGAATTTGGTGGCATGGGTATTGTTATTGCACAATCTATAGATTTGGAAAATCCTAACCCAATCCACGGGAGTGTGGCAACTATGGGAGTACTTATCCACTGTCACCTTATATAGACACTCCTCACGCTTTAGTGATGATAAGTCATCACAAGGGGGGAATCCTGATGACCCTAGGGGGGTTGAGATGGAAGGTGAGAGAATGGTCAATGGATCCCCTATAGGTCAATCTTGGAGATGAAGAAAGGGCTTGAAGAAGAGTCTTGTTGAAGGTTAAATGGTTGCCAAGTGTTGTGTACTTGCAAAACAGTGTTAGCCACGCTTAAAACAAGACAAATGATGATAAACCAAGCCTCTAATCAATGGGGAATCAACAATATAAGATTATTGTCCTAGAAATGAAACATATGTCATATTTACAACATCAAATAATAAGTTATGATTGTTGCACAATTAACCATCAAAAACATCAAATAATTATTGGATGATCAAGCCCTAAACATGTAGATAATATTCCAATACTTGAACTCAAGTTTTGATGGCAAAATAGGGCTGCAAAAAGATGTTATCAAAAATATATTAGGGCAGCCTTGTGGCTGTAGAAAGTTTTTTCTACAACAACAAGTTCTAGCCACTTAAATTCACAAGCAAAGCACCCACATGAAATCCCTCGACAAGAAGAATAATTTGTACTAATTACTTGCAATCTTCGGTGGTAGAAAGAGTAGTAAAAGATGATGAAAGAGTGATTTTGAAACAACCCTAATGGCTGTAGCGTTATTTTATAAAAACAAAGAGAATTAGTTAGCCAAGCTAGACTCCCTTAGGGCACAACAATACTTATACCATGTAGAATCAATTCCAACTTAGACAATTGCAATATCTCAACTATTCACATATACCAATGCAATTATTTTATATCTCCAATGCAAATTAGATTAGTGTCTTATCAATTGGGTTATGGGGTCTCTTGTGTAAGAGATATTTGTGTTACCTCTCTAGGGGTGTAAGACCTTTTACTCCCTAGATAAAACAAAACTAGCAAGGTAAATCTAGGAGGGTGTAAACCTTTTTACTCCTCCTAGCAGCCTTTACAAAGGTAGCTTATCCAAGGAAATGGTGATAGATCATAGTGGAGGGTGTATGCTTTTATACTCCTCCAAGAGCTTAACAAAATTAACCTTGCAACTAAGAAAGAACAACACAAACCATAAATTCCTTACCTAGTCCAAGATCAAGATAAACCCTTCTTTACCAAGAACATTCCATCACAAGAGAAAGAACAAAGCATCCAAGAGATAGTGCCAACCTTCCTTCCAATAGAAAAGTAACAAGCATCCAAATAGCATAAGAGAGAGAGGTGCGATTTTCCCAAGTAGGGCAAAAATTTCAGCCAAAACTTATGTAATTCTCAAGTGAGTTATATGTAAAATGAAAGTGACAAGGCATTTATTTATACAAGACCTTGTAAAACCAATTTGCCCACATACTTAGGGTAAAACAAAAATTAGGGAGGCCGACCTCCTCAATTTTCCCCTTTACAAATTAGAATTCAAATTTACAAAAGAAGAAAGCCCTAAATGATGATGTTATACTCCTTAGAGGTGATGTTTTGGCATAACAAGCAAGATGTTGAGGTTCTTAAGGGAGACGTTGGGCCTCCAAAGGCCATATATTCATGTGCAAGAGTCTTCCTTCATCAAGATGTGCCAAGAAATGATCAAATCATCCAACACCATAGAATCCTAGCCCTCCAAGTATGACATCATGCCCTAGGAGATGACGTTTTGAGCCTCCAAGGCCAAACGTTGGGCAAGGGGGGGGCAAGTCCCCTTATCCAAGGTGTCCTCTCATGCCTCAAAAGGAAACATTCATCATCCTTGTGTCCAAAGAGAATGGGGCACATCATCCAACATGTGGGATTCATGCCCCAAATGAAGGTCCAAGTGACCATGTTCCTTCATGATCAAACTTTCACCTGTCAAGGTCCCACAAAGACAAACAAGTACGCCCTCCAAGGGTCCACAAGTCACATTATCATTCCAAGTAAGCCATATCTAATAAAAGAACCACCCGAACATGTGCATCAAATCCCCCCCTTTTAAAATAGATAAATGCTCAAATACCTTATACAATTTACCAAATTTAGATATGGGAGGGGTGTCATAATGCCCTATTGTGTGAACCAATTCCTCAAGTAGGGGATGCTCCCAAGGAGAAAACTTTCTAAATCATGTAGTGAAGGTGAGGTGGATGGGGTTAGACTTCTAGGTATGGAGTTTCATGACATACAAGGGATCGTATTGTCTCATTTATGGGCGCCTTTGTTGAGGGATAGCCACATCCTTTTCCTCTTTTTGTTTTTAAGGCATATTTTTCCAATCCCTTTGTTAGTCATTTACTTCGGATGTGTCACCAAGTTGAAGACAAAAAGGGGCACTAAAAAGGAAATGCATATCCCACAAATGATCTACCTTGGAAAGTTTCAGTAACTGATTAATTCTTTATTTTATGGGTCCCTTACTTTTTTTATAAGTGTTTCATTTCTCTCGATATCCCAAGGCAAGCCTTTATTGCATGATGATTTTGCTAGGGCACCTCCGAGCCTAATGGAACCTTCTTTCCATGAAATGAGGTACATTCCCTTCTTGGATCAATAATCCTGAAAACCTGAAAGGTTGGGAGACGAAGGGGAAGAAGTGATAGAAGGTGGCAAGTATGAGCGGGAATGGTATGATGACTCTTCAAGGAGACCCCGTGGTAGAAACTCTTTCCCTAAGGGTGGCCACTTACCAGGAAACCATGACACTCACCAAGGTGAAATAGGGAAAAAGGCATAATTTCCAAGAAAATGTTTTCAAAATCAAGAAAGGACCCTTTGCAACATGTTCAAATTCTTCAAATATTAAAATGACACTTACCACAATACCGAACTTGTTACCCGATGGAGAAAGAAGTGGTGTCCTATGTGGACCAAACTAGGTGTGGTGGATGTTGTTGCCATCGATTGGATGGTGATGTGTGGTATGATAGAGGCCCTTGCCTGCTCATATGCCTCTCGGTACTCCATGTTTGCTACCTGAGGGCCTTGAGACAGCATCTCCTTAGTTATCCCTAGAAATGGGGGTTAACATATGGCTCCTACTTGGGGACATGTACTCACCATAGAGTGCATGAGAACCTCAACATCTCCTATTAAGACATGTGCCTACACACACTTAAACAAACAAATTGTTGGATATCGAGGGTGGTTCACTCACCCTTTGTCCATATGATAAAAAATACAAAATTTCAACTAATATTTAAAAGAAAATTTTGCATTTTTTCAGAAATCCTAAACTAACATGTAATATGATGAAATCAAATGATGTAAAGAAACTATGCAATAATGCAAGTAAAGTAAAATGAAAAAACAAAATGAGATATGACACACAAACATAAGTAGATGCAACTAAACTATCATGAGCAAGCAAATGCAGATGTAAGGGAAAGAAGATGACCTACCTACTTACTTGGGGCCTGGGCCTTGAAGAAGTCAGGTTCCTTGGATGTAGGGTCGAAGAAGAGACCCATCAACTGGTAATGGCATATTTCTCCCATCCATGGCATACAAGTAGTATTTTCCTTTCTTCAACTTCTTCTTGACGATGTGAGGACCAAGCCATAAAACCTCATTCCTTTTATCCTACTTGGGCTCACCTCTCTTCTTGTCTCACATGAATGCAAGGCTCCCTTCACTGAATTTAATGTAAGGTATGTTTTCAATGTAAGGATGTGAAGGTGGTTCTGCCTTGACCATATCTTTGATATCTTGTTCTCGCTCTTTATATTTCTTAGCTTCATCTTTCTTGAGTATTTTGATGGCTCTTTGTTCTTTCCCTTGGAATTCTACAAGCTTCTCTTTGTATTTGTCCTTCATTGGAAGTAGTGTGTCTATGCAATATTCTTGCACAAAAGACAAATCTCAAGGGTCATACTCAATGATATGTTAAGTCACATCCAAGTCACAATCACTGTGATAATTGGGGTGATTCAAATCCATCACATGTTTCTTGACTACATGTCAGCTATACAGAATCTCAAATGTGTCATCCCCCATGGGAATATGTGCATTAGTAAGATCTGTGCTAAGGAAATATCTGAGGGCGGTAGCCCAACTTCTTGACAAAAGCATGCCCCAAGCATCTGGAACATCAACAACCACTATGTTCATGATAAGGATGATATGAGGGAAATCATGCAAATACACATCCACATATTCTATGAGACCATATACTTTAACCTTCATTGAATCAATGTTGCACTCTTCCAAGCCTAGCTTGGGCTTCCATGGGTCTACAAGCCCACAGGTTGGATGTCGAGGGTCCACATGCCGGATCATAGAGACGAAGTATTGGAGACCTAGAAGATGATATGGAAGACTTAGCCCAACCCTCACATGCCAAACAATTTTCCCAGGAGGGGAAAAACGTCTTATTTTTTAGCCTGGCGTCATATTTGGGGGCTAGGGTTTGGTGGTGGTGTTACCACTCATTGACACATGGACGTTTTGAGGAGGATGAGGCCTTGGCCATGAGGAAATTGCATAAATGTTTGACATGCGACCTTTGGAGGCCTACCATAGCTTCTCCAACACTAACGACTTGTCCCAAGTGGCAAAATGTCCCCTAAAGGGGTGACATCCATCTAAATTAAGGTTTTATTTGTGCAAAAGTGAAATTTTAAATGAATTGTTTAATATTACTTTGTTAAAGGGGGGAATATTAGGGTTGTTGACCCCTAGTCTTATGGTTTACCTCTTAATATGTGGACAAGTCACCTTGGTGACATTTTGTATAAATAAGAGATCATAAGATCTCATTTGGACATAACTCTCCCTCTTGTGAGAAGAATTTGATCTAAAATTTTCGCTACACTTGGTATATTTGTCTCTTGTGCACTTATTTATGGCTATATTTGATGAATGGTTGATGGAGGACCGAGGTGCTAGCCTTGGATGAATGGTTTCTAGATTTTATGGTGGATTATCTTAGCATCTTCTTGATTTGGTATGGTTTTTACTCTTATGTTATCATTTCTTTCAAGACAAGGATTATCTTGCTAGGAGATAAGTGGGAAGTAAGAGCATTTACACCCCCACTCTAGTCTTCATCATTTATTTCTTGAAGTTTAATGATGTTGCAAGGGTTTGTTTGAGGAATTAAGAGGATTTCTACCCCTCACTCTCGAACCCTAACTAGAGATACTTGCCTTGGGAAGTAAGAGGTTTTACATCTCCAAGGAAGTAACATCTCTAGTTCATTTACTTGACTTCATTAACCCAATATTTAAAGGAACTAGTCATTTATTTTTTGCATTGGAGATATAAAATCGTTGCCTTGGGAAAAGTGATTTTTGCTAGTTTCAAGTTTATCTTTTTGGAGAAGTGTTCCTTGACCCTTGAGATCTCTTGCCTCATTGAGGTGTCCCTCTTCTCCCACTTCTTTGATTGTTGTAGTAAAAATTAACCTACAACCATTAGGGATGCATAACCCTAGCTGATAAATCTCTTTTATCTCACAAACTAACCCTAAGAATTTTCTCTAACTTCACTTACCTAGTCTACTAACTAGGGCACACTTTTTGGGCTAGTTCTTGGCACTTTTCTATGGTTGATTTTGTTGTTGCATGTCATTGAATTCTACATCCATAAAGCTGATAATTTACTGCAGAAAATCACTTTTATAACAACTTTCTTTATTCATTCTCAAAGTGTTATATTCAAGCCCTAATTGATTTCCAAATTCATTGATAGTATTGTTGGTTGATCTTATGCTTTTACATGCTGATTTAGATGCTTTACTTGCTGATATAAAGTGTTATCAGTTGTTGCAAATTAGGGACATCAAGCTTAAATTTCTGATCCATACTAACATATATCATTGCAAGGTGTCTTTCTTTGTGTCTCGGGCAAGTACAATCATCCCGAGAAGTAATACACCTTTGGGGAAACACTTGTTGGGTTTACAAGACATATATTTCCACTTATCATTCCACTTAGATTTGACTTCTATGGGTTCAACTTTCATCATCCATCCATCTACATCTCATTCCCCCTAGGGTCATCAAGATCGCCTCCCTAGAGTGACCTAGTCACCCTTGAAGTGCGAGGCCTACATCGAGGTGACATTGGGCATAGGATTTCCTAGTTTTAGAACTTGCTTTTCTGGTTGGGTCGGGATTTTCCCAACCTACAAGTTGTTCTATAAAATTTTGGCACCGTTGTCGGGGAGGATTTTGAATATTCTTCGTACCCTAACGACACTTTGGTAAGCTATCCCAAATCCTTTCCATTAGCTTTCCTGGCGACTCCATTAAGGAGAGTTCCTTTTCCAGATTTTCGATAAAGCTTTTGTTTTTTTTTAAAGCTTGTCTGGCGACTCCACCATGCCACCAAAGAAGTGTGCACCCAAAAAACCCTCCAAAGGTTGTAAAGCACCATCCAAAGGGTCTAGTCCCCCAAAATCCCATGTCCCTTGTAATTTCTCCTCTACCTCTCCTAGCCCTCCATCCTCACCTACTATTTCCACACCTCCGCTTTCACCCATACCCACCTCGCCAAGTGTTACTTGGAGCCTACAAAACAAAGAGGCACACAAACATTTGGACATAAAAATATCCCTCGATCCCCTCATAAACTCCCAAAGGACTTCAAAGAATGGATACCCATATTTTCAGGAGAAGCCCTTACTGCACCTAAAGATCATTTGTATATTTTCCTACGTAGTTTAGAATCATGTGACCAACATGAGGATATCTTAATGAAACTTTTGGATTACACTTTTGTTGGGAAGGCCAAGGATTAGTTTGATGACATTTCCCCAAGAAAGATCACACATTGGCATTTCTTTCAAGAACTTTTGACCAAAATATTTGGAAAAAAGAGGGATTACCAATCCTTGTATAATCAACTCCACAAATGCAAAATAAAATCATGGGAAAATATAAGGGATTTCAATGATAGGTTTAAAACCCTCGTAAGAAGTTTTCCTCAGGAGATGAAACCTCCCAAAGATACCATTTTCAAGCTATATATATTAACTATGAAAGATCTGTATGGGGACCTGATTAGGAGACACCCTACCACTTTGTTTGAGGCTCAGGAGAGAGCATGTGAAATAGAAGAAAAATTAGTTGCCTCTCTCATACAAGAAGAAGAGATCCCCAAAGGGACTCTTCAGATTAATCAGATTGATGAATTTGTCTCACCAAACTTTCCCTCAGACGTCAAAACTTACCTACGAAAACAATGGGAGAAAGCAGTTGAAAGGGAAGCTTATGTCATGATCAATATTTTAGAATAAGAGAGAGAGGTAACGTTAGAAAAAACACCTTTCCCACCAAATGAGATTTTGGAACTGGAAAAGAAGCAAGCCACAAAGCGGGTTGAAATGAAGTTCTCACAATACTTTCAACAAATTCTTGCAGAACCTCTTGACGAAACGAGGGTTAAAATCGACAAAGGTAACGAATAAGTGTCTCTCCAAGAAAGGACCAAAGTTGAAAGTATTGTGGGTCATATCAATGCAAACCATCAAGTTCTGGAAGAAGGAATAGACAACACATTTATTTTGGTGAATTCCCCCTTTATTGATGAAGAAAGAAAAGAAGGATCTTGGGGCCTAGATTTTGATGGTGCACACTCAAGCACAAACTTGGGTGTGGGGATAGTCTAAAGATCATAAGATAACAAGACCACCCTTTTTTCATAAAGACTTGAGTTTGATTGCACAAACAACATTGCTGAGTACGAAGCCCTTATTCTAGGCATTAACCTGGCCATCGATATGAACATCAAGAACCTGCATGTGAAAGGGGATTATGACCTAATTGTTTCACAATTCAATAAGAATTTTTCTGCAAAAAACTCAAGATTAAAAAAATACAGAGATGTTGTTTGGGATGCCATAAAAAGGTTTGACAACTTTTCCATTGAGGCCATCCCTAGGGAAGAAAATCACTTGGCATACAATCTTGTTGTTTCCTCTTCTAATTTACAACTTTCCAAAGAAAACAACTTCTACAAGGTGGAAGTAAACTTCAGACCTTCGTTACCTAACAACTTGGAACATTGGCAAGTATTTGAAAATGACAGTCAACTTCTTTTATTTCTATAGAATGAAGGAGAATTCTCTGAATCTTGAATAAACCTATTGGCTGAAAGAGAAAATATTGAGATCATCGATGTGGCCGATGGGCCCCTGCCCAAAGGAATTGTTCCTTTAGAAAACCTTTTTGACCGAAATGATATGTATAAGGGGAAACCTTCGAACAAAATTAGTGACAAAATTATTGAATACAACATCGGAACTGAGGAATCCCCGAAATTAATCAAATTTGGTAAAGGAGCAATGATTGATGAGAGGGAAAAGATGACTACACTTATAAAAGAATTCAAGGATGTCTTCGCTTGGTCTTACAAATATATAAAGGCCTACCGGGAAGACGTTATACAACATGTCATTCCTCTCATTAATGGCACAAAGCCTTTCAGATAGAACCTTAGATAGATGAACCCAAAGGTTGCCCCACAATTACAGAAGGAGTTACAAAAGATGGTCCAGCCGAGAATAATTGAATTGATTAGATATTCATCATGGGTGTCTATTCCAGTTATTGTAAGGAAGAAGACTAGTGAAATCATGATATGTGTAGATTTCATAAACTTAAACCAAGCTTCGCTCAAAGACAATTACCCTTTACCAAACATGGAATATCTTTTGCAAAGGGTAATCGATGCAGAGATTATGTCTATGCTTGACGGTTTCTCTAGGTATAATCAAGTCTTGGTAAAGAAGGATGATCAACTCAAAACTGCTTTTACCACCCCTTGGGGAACCTAAAAGTATTTATGAATGCCTTTTGGACTCACCAAGGTAGGGGATACTTTTCAACGAGCCATGGACTATGCAGAGATCTAATCAGAAAACTCATAGAGATATATCAAGATGATCTGACCACCATCTCTAAAAAGAGGGAACAACACATTCAACACTTAAGAACTATCTTCCAAAGATGTAGGGAATATGACATTTCTCTCAACCCTAAGAAATCAATTTTTGGTGTTGACAAGGGTAAGTAACCGAGACACATCATTTCTAAAGATGGAATCACGATAGATCTTGATAGGGTTGAAGCCATCAACAAAATACCTCTTCCCAAAGACAAGAAAGCCTTGCAATCTTTCTTCGGTCATATTAACTTTATCAGAAGATTCGTCCCAAACTTCACGGAAATTGTTAAACCCCTTAACAAGTTACTAAAAAAGGACACCCATTTTGAATGGGAAAGTGAAGGTAGGTTGTCTTTCAAAGTATTAAGGAGGCAATAACTGTCGCACAAGTCTTGATTAGCCAAAACTTTTCCAAGGACTTCATCATTTTCTCTTTTTCTTCGAAAGATACCATTGCAAGTGTGTTGTTACAAAAGAATGATCAAGGGGATGAACAACCAATTTCTTTCATGAGTAAGAATCTTAGGGACTCAAAACTGAATTACACCATTACGGAAAAACAAGCTTATTATTTAGTCAAGTCTCTCAAACACTTTCGAACTTATGTGGGATACAACAAGATCAAGGCCTTTGTCCCCTACCCCTCCGTAAAGGATGTTTTATCACAACAATATTTCCTTGGATCAAGAGGAAAGTGAGTGTAACAAATATAGGAATATGATTTGGAAATCAAGCCAACTAAGATAACTAAAGGACAAGGGTTAGCAAAGATGATGACAAAAATAAATCAAGAGGCCATTGAGGTAGGACTGAAGGAACAAGTCAACATCGTCGTAAGTGAGATTGAAAACAATGAATGGTATTCAAACACCATTTATTATTTGAAAAAACTCACATTCCATGATCATTTGGTGGAACATAAAAGAAGAGCCTTGAGACTCAAAGCTATGAAATATTTCCTAATAGAGAATGGTTTCGGGTGGAGGAAGCCAGATGGGGTAATCCTCATATGTGTTGATAAAGAAGAATTTGATAAGTTGATGACCGAACTTCATGCATGACATTGTGGGGGCCATTTCGTAGCACGCACCACTGCCCATAATATTTTAATAGTAGGATATTATTGGCCTACTATCTTCTCCGATACACATCAATATGTTAGGGCTTGTCATCCATGTCATTTTTACCTGCAAGCAACACCTCCCTACCCTTCCCCTTAAGCCAATCATTGTGGAAGCACCCTTTCAACAATGGGGATTGGATTTCATTGGTGAATTCAAAGACAATTATAGTAATGGATAACGATGGATCTTGATCACCACTGATTACTTCACCAGATGGGTGGAAGCTATCCCAACAAAGAAAGCAATGAAAGAAGTTGTCATGAAATGCCTTGAGGAAAAGATTATCACTAGATTTGGTGTCCCTTCTAAGATAACCACTGACAACACCAAATCCTTTATCTCAATGGTGCTAAATGAGTTTTGTTTCAAGTATGGGATTGTGTTATCACACTATTCGAATTATTATCTTCAAGGGAATGGGTTGGCATAATCTAGCAACAAAAGCATCATGAACATTGTGAAAAACATTATTGGGGAAAACAAGAAAAGTTGGGACAGTAAAATTAAGTATGCCATGTGGGTCGACCGCACAACTACCAAGACTTCCACTGGAAGGACTCCTTTTGAATTGGTGTACAAATTAGAGGCTCTCTTTCCTATAAATCTCCAAATTCTAGCATTACAAATAGCCCAACAATTCAGTACAAATAAAGAAGCATTGCAGGGGAAAATTGATCATCTCGTATAATTGGATGAGACTCGAAGAATGGCCTTCGATCAAATGGCAAGGAATCAAGAGAAAGTAAAAGGAACTTTTGATCGAAAGGCAAGACAAAGAGACTTCAAGGAAGGGGATCAAGTTTTACTGTGGGACAAAAGAAGAGAAAAACCAGGGATGCATCAAAAGTTCGACAGTCTTTGGCTAGGCCCCTACAAAATAGAGGAAGTGTCCATGCCAAACTCTTTCTACTTATCTGTAACAGAAGGGAGGAGGATGCCACTACCAGTAAATGGATCTCTCCTCAAACATTATTTCCAAGGTGGCACATGACTTCTTCATGGCCCATGCCCCAGGTAAGAAGGTAAGTCATTGTGTTTTCCCTTGCATTTGCATCTTGATTTCTCATATTAGTCTAGATGCATTTCATTTTCATTTTTCTCTACTTGCATATTTATTTATTGCTTAGCTTAGAATTTTTTTTTAAAATGTCAAAAATTTTCTTTCCTAGATTAGTTTTCGTTTTGGATATATATATGTGTGTGTGTGTGTGTGTGTGTGTGTGGATGAAGGTTGATAGCACCACCATAGATGATCTGATCCCTTTGTCTGAGTTTCTGGCAGGCACAGGTCTACCAGGAGATGTTGCAGTTTTCATGCACTCTACGAAGAGCACATGTCCCGAAGTAGGAGCTAGATGTTATCCCCATTTCGTGGATAAGTAAGGAGATTATGTCTTGAGGCCCTCAGGTTGCAGACACAGAGTGTTGAGAAGACTACATGGACAACAATACCCTTTTGAACATTTGGAAACCCCTCTCACCACCATAGACGATCACAGATTTCCAGATGGCATCCACCACATCAATTGGCTTCCAGAAGGCAATGGGCCTTGATCCATGAGGTACAAGTCAATATTATGGTGAGAATCATTTCAATATTTAAGCCATTTGAGTATGTTGTATCTTAGATTCCTATAGATTTCATGATATATGCTTGGACATTATGTCTTTTTCCATTCTTCACCTTGGAGCTTGAAATTGTTCCCTTGTAAGTGGTCTTCCTTGGGGATGGGTTTGCTACTAGGAACTCCCGAGCCATCGTATCGTTCTTGACCATACTTACCACTTTCCATCATTGTTCCCCTCTCTTTCCTTATCTCTTGGGATTTTAGGGTGTATTGACCCAAGAAGGGGTTGTCCCTCATTCTATGGGAAGAAGGGGGTGAAGGCCCGGAGGGATTGATGTTGGGTAAAATATAAAATCCTTGTATGAACCTTCTAGATGCTTCACCCAAGGATCAACCAAGAAAGTAGTGAAACACTTATCTTTGAGTAAGGGGGACCCACAATATGATAAATAATGCTTAAAGGGCTAGTTGAAGGATAAGAGGTCTAATCACAAGCCGACCTATCACGTCCATGAATATCTAGTGGTATGACATTTCCATCATATGGTCACCAAACCAGGGTAATGGCTCTAAGTTGCATGACTGAGAGAAAGGGGGTCTCATCATGAGCCAACCTTCTCATTTCCACTAGGTGTTTGTGGGTGACATTGCCATTATCTGGACACCATGCCAGGGCATTGAATTTCAACCTTTCCTTAAAATTATGAAAGAATAAAAGATGGAAAATAGTGGGCTTGGAAAAAGTGCATTCCGGACGAAGGTACCACACACCCTCTACAGAGGCACCCATGAATGAGACACTACAACCCCTTGTATGTCATGAGATCTATTCCCATTGAGTCTTGACCCCAACCACTTCATCCACTTTACATGGATTAGAGAGGGATCTCCTTGGAAACTCTCCTTGACCTAGGGAAAGATCTACCCAATAGGACACCTCGTCAACCCTCCCATACTCGAGATTGACAAGTCACATAGTGTCTTTGAGAAATTAATTGTTTGATATAGTGATCTTTGATGCACATCCTTAGGTGGCTCATTTATTGATTGGATTTACTTATCATGATGTTATTATTTGAGATCATTGGAGGTCATGCTCATTTGTCTTCGCAGGACATAGTTGGTGGACAATTTTGGAAGAACAAGCCTAGCTTGGGCTTCCATGGGGCCGTAATCCCACAGGTTGGATGTTGAAGGTCCACATATTAGATCATAGAGATGGAGTATTGGAGACCTAGAAGATGATATGGAAGACTTAGCCCAACCCTGACATGCCGAACGATTTTCCCAAGAGGGGAAAAACGACTTCTTTTTTAGCTTGACATCATATTTGGGGGATAGGGTTTGGTGGTGGTGTTACCACTCATTAACACGTGGGCATTTTGAGGAGGATGAGGCCTTGGCCATGAGGATATTGCATAGATGCTTGGCATGTGGCCTTTGGAGGCCTACCATAGCTTCTCCAACACTAAAGACTTGTCCCAAGTGGAAAAACGTCCCCTAAAGGGGTGACGCCCATGTAATTTAGGGTTTTATTTGTGCAAAAGTGGAATTTTAAATGAATTGTTTAATATTACTTTGTTAAAGGGGGAAAGAATAGGGTTGTTGACCCCTAGTCTTTTGGTTTACCCCTTAATATGTGGACAAGTCACCTTGGTGACATTTTGTATAAATAAGAGATCATAAGATCTCATTTGGACATAACTCTCCCTCTTGTGAGAAGAATTTGATCTGAAATTTTCGCTACACTTGACATGTTTATCTCTCGTGCACTTGTATATGGCTATTTTTGATGAATGGTTGATGGAGGAGTGAGGCTCTAGCCTTGGATGAATGGTTTCTAGCTTTTATGGTGGATTATCTTAGCATATTCTTGATTTGGCATGGTTTTTACTCTTATGTTATCATTTGTTTCAAGTCAAGGATTATCTTGCTAGGAGCTAAGTGCGAAGTAAGAGCATTTACACCCCCACTCTAGTATTCATCATTTATTGCTTGAATTTTATTGATGTTGCAAGGGTTTGTTTGAGGAAGTAAGAGGATTTATACCCCTCATTCTTAAACCCTAACTAGAGATACTTTCCTTAGGAAGTAAGAGGTTTACACCCCCAAGGAAGTAGCATATCTAGTTCATTTACTTGACTCCATTAACTCAATATTTAAATGCACTAGTCATTTCTTTTTTGCATTGGATATATAAAATCGTCGCCTTGGGAAAAGTGATTTTTGCTAGTTTCAAGTTTATGTTTTTGGAGAAGTGTTCCTTGAGCCTTGAGCTCTCTTGCCTCATTGAGGCGTCCCTCTTCTCCCATTTCTTTGATTTCTGTTGTAAACATTAACCTACAACCATTAGGGCTGCATAACCCTATTTGATAAATCTCTTTTATCTCACAAACTAACCCTAATAATTTTCTCTAACTTCACTCACCTAGTCTACTAACTAGGGCACACTTTTTGGGCTAGTTCTTGGCACTTTTCTATGGTTGATTTTGATGATGCATGTCATTGAATGATACAGCCATAAGGCTGATAATTTACTGCAGAAAATAAATTTTATAATAGCTTGCTTTATTAATTCTCAAAGTGCTATATTCAAGCCCTAATTGATTGCCAAATTCATTGATAGTATTGATGGTTGATCTTATGCTTTTACATGCTGATTTAGATGCTTTACTTGCTTATATAAACTGTTATTTGCTGCTGCAAATTAGGGACATAAATCTTAACTTGATGATCCATACTAACATATATCATAGCAAGGTGTCTTTCTTTGTGTCTCGGGTAGGTTCAATCATTCACTCCACCTTTGGGGAAACACTTGTTGGGTTTACAAGGCATCTCTTTCCACTTCTCATTCCACTTATATTTGACTTCTATGGGTTCCACTTTCATCATTCATCCATCTACATCCCAATCCCCCTAGGGTCACTGGGACCGCCTCCCTAGAGTGACCTAGTCACCCTTGAAGTGCCAGACTACATCGAGGTGACATTGGGTGTAGTATTTCCTAGTTTTAGCACTTGCTTTTATGGTTGGGTCGGGATTTTCCCAACCTACAAATTCTGCTATAAAAATCCCCTTCTCCCATAGAATGAGGGACAACCCCTTCTTGGGTCAATACACCCTAAAATCCCAAGAGACAAGGAAATGGGGGGAAATAGTGATGGAAAGTGGTAAGTATGGTCGGGAATGGTACGATGGCTCTTAAAGGGATTTCCTAGTAGAAAAACCAACCCCAAGGAATACCACTTACTAGGGCACAATGTCAACCACCAAGGTGAAGCAAGGAAAAAGGCATAATGCCCAAGCATATATCATGAAATCTAAAGAAGTGTAAGATACAACTTACTTAAATTCTTCAAATATTGAAATGATGCTTACCATAATACTAACTTGTACCTCATGGAGTAAGGCCCACTGCCTTTCGGAAGCCAGCTAGTGTGCTGGATGCCATCTGAAAATCTACGACCTCTGTGGTTGTGAGAAGGGTCTCCATCTGTACAAAAGGATACCACTAGTCTTGTGGTCTCTCGACACTCCATATCTGCAACTTGAGGGCCTCAAGACATAATCTTCTTAGTTATCCACAAAATGGGGATAATAGGTCAAGCTTGGAGATGGAGAAAGGGGTTGAAGAAGAGTCTTGTGGAAGGGTAAATGGTTTCCAAGTGTTGTGTACCTACAAAATAGTGCTAGTCCTGCCCAAAACAAGACAGATGATGATAAACCAAGCCTCTAATAAATGGGGAATCAACAAGATAAGCTTGTTGTCCCATAACTGCAACATATGTCATATTTACAACAAAAAATAATAAGTTATGATTATTGCACAATTAACCATCAAAAACATCAAACAATTATTGGATGATCAAGCCCTAAACATGTAGATAACATTCCAATACTTAAACTCAAGTTTTGATGGAAAAATAGGGTTGCAACGAGGTGTTGTCAACAATATATTAGGGAATCCTTGTGGTTGTAGAATTTTTTTTCTACAACAACAAGTTCTAGCCACTAAAATTCACAATAAAAACACCCAAATGAAATCCCTCGACAAGAAGAATAATTAGTACCAATTACTTGCAATTTTCAGCGGTAGAAAGAGTAGTAAAAGATGATGAAAGAGTGATTTCACAACAACCCTAATGGTTGTAGAATTAGTTTATAACAACAAAGAGAATTAGTTAGTCAAGCTAGACTCCCTTAGGGCACAAGAATACTTATACTAGCAAGAACAAAGCATCCAAGAGATAACGCTAGCCTTCCTTCCAATAGACAAGTAACACACATCCAAATAGCACGAGAGAGAGAGAGAGAGAGAGAGAGAGAGAGAGAGATGTGATTTTCCCAAGTACGATGAAAATTTCAGCCAACACTTATGTAATTCTCAAGTGAGTTATATGTAAAATGAAAGTGACAAGGCCTTTGTTTATACAAGACCTTGTAAAACCAATTTGTCCACATACTTAGGGTAAGACACAAATTAGGGAGGCCGACCTCCTCAATTTTCCCCTTTACAAATTAGAATTCAAATTTACAAAAGACAAAATCCTTAAATGATGATGTCATGCCCCTTAGGGGTGATGTTTTGGCATAACAAGTAAGATGTTGAGGTTCTTGATGGAGACGCTAGGCCTCCAAAGTCCATATATTCATGTGCAAGAGTCTTCCTTCATCAAGATGTGCCAAGTCATCATCAAACCATCCAACACCACCAAACCACAACCCTACAAGTATGGCGTCATGCCCTAGGAGATGACGTTTTGAGCCTCCAAGACCAAACATTGGGAAAGGGTGGGGCTAGTCTCCTTCTCCAAGGTCTCCTCTCATGCCTTGATCTAGATGGATCTCGGTGGCCATCCACCTTTTCCACTGAATCACCATTTTGAGCCTATGGTTTTAATAAACCACGATATTGACCCTTTTGATGGGGAATGGAATGCTATGTCATCTTCATTTGTTAATTAAAGACATCATGTAATGATTTCCTAGTGGTCTTATGCACATGCCTACAACGTAGTGTTAATGCACCAGATCCCATTAGAACTCCACAGTTAAGCGTGCTTAGGCTAGAGTAGTACTGGGATGGGTGACCGCCCAGGAAGTCCTAGTGTTTTACATGCCTATGGAATTTTATAAACTTAGTCTAATTTATCCCACATGCATCATGGGAATTGTTCTCTTCTCACTCTCTCATATATAATTGAGGTGAAGGAGGCCTTTAAGCATGAAATGGCATGTGATGTAAAGCTTATTGCGAATGAAGGCTAGCCAACATCTCTTTCTTTTCAGAGATAAGCTACCCCATTCTGACAGTTTTTGTTCTACAATGTTTTCTCTCTCTTGTTCATTAATAGAAGTAGGGTTTCACTATATTTTTGTGTTCTCCGCATTATCTCAGTGTATTTCCTTGTTATATATCAGTTATATTTTTGTCTTCACGTCGTTCTCAAAATAATCTGGATCAATGGTATCAAAGAAGACTTCTCCTTATGGTTTCTCAGAGCAGGTCCCCGATGAGGTCTGGGTATAGAGAGTTGGGTCTCATGCTAATTTTGCTTGAGGATAACTACTCTCGCCAACCCAAGAGACCTCCCATGGCGGAAGAAAAGAGAGATGACAAAGTAGAAGATCCTTTTAATACGTTGCTTGAGAAAAACAAAGGAATGAGATGATGGATAACTTTTCTCAGATCCTTCGAAGACTACCGATGGCGACGGGTGAGGCATCTTCGACAAGAAGCCATTTCGCAAGTGCGACACCCTTCAAGGTACAAGTCAATTTTGATATTCCCTTATTTGAAGGCTAGATAGTTGCAGATGCTCTAGAAAAATGGTTGAATCCGCTAGAAGGTTATTACTCTGTCCAAAAATTTTCCGACAGTGAAAAGATCACATGTGCGCTCCTTAAATCCCTTCCCCATGTCAGAGCTTGGTGGGAAGGTTACTGGGAGAGGTACACCACGAATGAATATACACTATTTGGGAGAGAACCCACTTGGGAGACATTTGTAGATGCCATAAAGGAGGAGTTCTATCTTGTCAGAAGCTATGATGACCAATACATGAGATGGACAACTCTATGTAAGAAAAGAGACCAGATGGTGTTGGAGTACACCAACATCTTTCATACCTTGAGCTCAAAGTTGGGTATCAAAGACTCCGAGAAACACATGGTTTTGAAGTACCGCAGTGGTCTACACATATACATCCAAACAAAGATGGATTTCTTAGACATCTTCTCACTGGGAGATGCTTATAGATATGCAGTCAAAATTGAGCAGAAATTCAAGCAACATATTAAGTGGGAGAAATATGGCAAAGGAAAATATAATTCACATAATGAAGGAAAGAGAAAGGAAGGGCAACCTCAAGAGAGCTAGTCCCAGATGCAAGAAAATAAGGGTAATGGGAAGTCTAAGAAAGACACTGGAAAGTGGTGTGAGTTCCACAACAACCCTTGTCATAACACTGATGAATGCCACTCAATACAATCATTGGTGGCTAAGCTCAAAGACAAAGAGTCAAACCATGACTTGGACCTTGATTCAGAAAATAATAAAAGGAGACAGATCATTATGTAGAACCCACTACTACTATCGCAACTGCAACAATATAACCAGAAGAGGATCCTGAGGAGGGGAAACGACTCTTCCATTCACAGATGTGGGTGAAGGGGACTCCACTGCATTTTATTGTTGATAGTGAAATCCAAAACAACATCATCTCAACAAAGGTTGTCCAACATTTGAATTTGTCAATAACACCACACCCACAACCATACAACATCGAGTGGCTTTTCCAGGGTCAAGATCTTCGTGTCAGCCAATAGTGTCTCCTATTATACGACATCAAACCCTTCAAGGATGAGGTATTGTGTGATGTTGACCCACTGGAAGTCTGTGATGTTTTATTAGGCCAACCATATATGTGGAGGCGTCATGTTGTTTATGAGTCTCGACCCCGTAGCATCATTGTTACTCTGGGGGGTCAGCTATAAAGGATACCCGAGGTAGTTTCAACTATTGTCCCAACAAAACAATGCCACACAGTAATATCTCATACTGCAAAGTTTAGCCTCTTCACAATCCAATCATAAGGTGAACAAAACGACACTCCAACCACTCCAGCCTCAGCCCAAGACATTTCTATCCAACATAAGCATATCAACAATATTGTAGAAGAGTACCAAGATGTTCTTATTGCACCTACGAGGGTGCCTCCACACTTCCCAGACAAGCAAGGTTATAACATAACCCTTCATACTCTGCATGCTGCATCTTCACCGACAGATTCCTCCCACACTCAGGTAGATCATGCAACTATATTGGTTGAACATATCCAACCCCTCCAACAACAGGTTCATGACAACCTTCAACAAGCTAAGCAGGATAGCTTCTTCAACA
>ML818145.1:93878-123460 GCA_009831015.1 Picea engelmannii
TTTTTTCCCTATTTCACCTTGGCGAGTGTCATGGTTTCCTAGTAAGTGGCCACCCTTAGGGAAAGGGTTGCTACCAGGGGGTCTCCTTGAAGGGTCATCGTACCATTCTCGCTCATACTTGCCACCCTCCATCACTTCTTCCCCTCTATCTCCCAACCTTTTAGGTTTTCAAGCTTATTGACCCAAGAAGGGCATGTACCTTGTTTCATGGGAAGAAGGGGCCATTAGGCTTGGGGGTTCCCTAGAAAAAAACATCATGCAATAAAGACTCACCCTAGGGTCCCGAAAGCAATGAAACACTTCTAAAAAAAATTAAGGGACCCATAAAATAAATAATTAATCAGTTACTGAAACTTTCCAAGGTAGAGTGTGTGTGGCTATGCATTTCCTTTTTAGTGCCCCTTATTGTCTTCAACTTGGAAAGGCATGTGAACCAAGGTAGAGCATATGTGGGTTATGTGTTTCCTTTTTAGTGCCCCTTATTGTATTAAACTTGGTGACACATGAAAATTAAATGACTAACAAAGGGCTTGGAAAAATATGCCTTAAAAACAAAAAGAGGAAAAGGATGTGGCTATCCCTCAACAAAGATGCCCAAAAATGAGACAATATGAGCCCTTGTATGTCATGAAACCCCATATCTAGAAGTCTATCCCCATCCACCTCAACTTCACTACATGATTTAGAAAGTTTTCTCCTTGGGAACATCCCCTACTTGAGGAATTGGTTCACCCAATAGGGCATTATGACACCCCTCCCATATCTAAATTTGGAAAAGTGTATAAGGTCTTTGAGAATTTGTCTATTTTGAAAGGGGGCGATTTGATGCACGTGTTCGGGTGGTTCTTTTATTAGATATTGCTTAGTTGAAATGATATTGTGACTTGAGAACCCTTGGAGGGCGTACTTGTTTGTCTTTGTAGGACCTTGACAGGTGAAAGTTTGATCATGAAGGCACAAGGTCACTTGGACCTTCATTTGGGGCATCAATCCCACAAGTTGGATGATGCATCCCCTTCTCTTTGGACACATGGATGATGCATGTTTCCCTTGGAGGCATGATCCAAATTATTTTGAGAACGACATGAAGACAAAAATATAACCGATATATAACAAGGAAAAAAACTGAGATAATGCGGAGAACACAGAAATATAGTGAAACCCAACTTCTATTAATGAACAAGAGATAAAAACATTGTAGAACAAAAACTGTCAGAATGGGGTAGCTTATCTCTGAAAAGAAGGAGATGTTGGCTACGCTTCATTCGCAACAATCTTTACATCACACCCCATTGCATGCTTAAAGGGCCTCCTTCACCTCAATTATATATGAGAGAGTGAGAGGAGAACAATTCCCATGATGCATGTGGGATAAATTGGACTAAGTTTATAAAATTCCATAGGCATGTAAAACACTAGGACTTCTCGGGCGGTCACCCATCCCAGTACTACTCTAGCCTGAGCACGCTTAACTGTGGAGTTCTAATGGGATCTCGTGCATTAACACTATGTTGTAGGCATGTACATAAGACCACTAGAAAAGCATTACATGATGTTTGTAATTAACAAATGAAGATGACATTACATTCCATTCCCCATCAAAAGGGTGAATATCATGGTTTATCAAAACTATAGGCTCAAAATGGTGATTCAATGGAAAAGGTGGATGGCCATTGAGATCCATCTAGATCATTCCTCCCTCCTTAGGAAGAAATGATCCCCATTGCATCAAGTTACCATGGGAGATGAGAAGACTTCTGCTATATCTGAAGCTTGGTGCACTGCTTGCCGTGTTGAAGAAGCTATCCTGCTTAGCTTGTTGAAGGTTGTCATGAACCTGTTGTTGGAGGGGTTGGATATGTTCAACCAATATAGTTGCATGATCTACCTGAGTGTGGGAGGAATCTGTCGGTGAAGATGCAGCATGCAGAGTATGAAGGGTTATGTTATAACCTTGCTTGTCTGGGAAGTGTGGAGGCACCCTCGTAGGTGCAATAAGAACATCTTGGTACTCTTCTACAATATTGTTGATATGCTTATGTTGGATAGAAATGTCTTGGGCTGAGGCTGGAGTGGTTGGAGTGTCGTTTTGTTCACCTTATGATTGGATTGTGAAGAGGCTAAACTTTGCAGTATGAGATATTACTGTGTGGCATTGTTTTGTTGGGACAATAGTTGAAACTACCTCGGGTATCCTTTATAGCTGACCCCCCAGAGTAACAATGATGCTACGGGGTCGAGACTCATAAACAACATGACGCCTCCACATATATGGTTGGCCTAATAAAACATCACAGACTTCCAGTGGGTCAACATCACACAATACCTCATCCTTGAAGGGTTTGATGTCGTATAATAGGAGACACTATTGGCTGACACGAAGATCTTGACCCTGGAAAAGCCACTCGATGTTGTATGGTTGTGGGTGTGGTGTTATTGACAAATTCAAATGTTGGACAACCTTTGTTGAGATGATGTTGTTTTGGATTTCACTATCAACAATAAAATGCAGTGGAGTCCCCTTCACCCACATCTGTGAATGGAAGAGTCGTTTCCCCTCCTCAGGATCCTCTTCTGGTTATATTGTTGCAGTTGCGATAGTAGTAGTGGGTTCTACATAATGATCTGTCTCCTTTTATTATTTTCTGAATCAAGGTCCAAGTCATGGTTTGACTCTTTGTCTTTGAGCTTAGCCACCAATGATTGTATTGAGTGGCATTCATCAGTGTTATGACAAGGGTTGTTGTGGAACTCACACCACTTTCCAGTGTCTTTCTTAGACTTCCCATTACCCTTATTTTCTTGCATCTGGGACTAGCTCTCTTGAGGTTGCCCTTCCTTTCTCTTTCCTTCATTATGTGAATTATATTTTCCTTTGCCATATTTCTCCCACTTAATATGTTGCTTGAATTTCTGCTCAATTTTGACTGCATATCTATAAGCATCTCCCAGTGAGAAGATGTCTAAGAAATCCATCTTTGTTTGGATGTATATGTGTAGACCACTGCGGTACTTCAAAACCATGTGTTTCTCGGAGTCTTTGATACCCAACTTTGAGCTCAAGGTATGAAAGATGTTGGTGTACTCCAACACCATCTGGTCTCTTTTCTTACATAGAGTTGTCCATCTCATGTATTGGTCATCATAGCTTCTGACAAGATAGAACTCCTCCTTTATGGCATCTACAAATGTCTCCCAAGTGGGTTCTCTCCCAAATAGTGTATATTCATTCGTGGTGTACCTCTCCCAGTAACCTTCCCACCAAGCTCTGACATGGGGAAGGGATTTAAGGAGCGCACATGTGATCTTTTCACTGTCGGAAAATTTTTGGACAGAGTAATAACCTTCTAGCGGATTCAACCATTTTTCTAGAGCATCTGCAACTATCTAGCCTTCAAATAAGGGAATATCAAAATTGACTTGTACCTTGAAGGGTGTCGCACTTGCGAAATGGCTTCTTGTCGAAGATGCCTCACCCGTCGCCATCGGTAGTCTTCGAAGGATCTGAGAAAAGTTATCCATCATCTCATTCCTTTGTTTTTCTCAAGCAACGTATTAAAAGGATCTTCTACTTTGTCATCTCTCTTTTCTTCCGCCATGGGAGGTCTCTTGGGTTGGCGAGAGTAGTTATCCTCAAGCAAAATTAGCATGAGACCCAACTCTCTATACCCAGACCTCATCGGGGACCTGCTCTGAGAAACCATAAGGAGAAGTCTTCTTTGATACCATTGATCCAGATTATTTTGAGAACGACGTGAAGACAAAAATATAACTGATATATAACAAGGAAATACACTGAGATAATGCGGAGAACACAAAAATATAGTGAAACCCTACTTCTATTAATGAACAAGAGAGAGAAAACATTGTAGAACAAAAACTGTCAGAATGGGGTAGCTTATCTCTGAAAAGAAAGAGATGTTGGCTAGCCTTCATTCGCAATAAGCTTTACATCACATGCCATTTCATGCTTAAAGGCCTCCTTCACCTCAATTATATATGAGAGAGTGAGAAGAGAACAATTCCCATGATGCATGTGGGATAAATTAGACTAAGTTTATAAAATTCCATAGGCATGTAAAACACTAGGACTTCCTGGGCGGTCACCCATCCCAGTACTACTCTAGCCTAAGCACGCTTAACTGTGGAGTTCTAATGGGATCTGGTGCATTAACACTACGTTGTAGGCATGTGCATAAGACCACTAGGAAATCATTACATGATGTCTTTAATTAACAAATGAAGATGACATAGCATTCCATTCCCCATCAAAAGGGTCAATATCGTGGTTTATTAAAACCATAGGCTCAAAATGGTGATTCAGTGGAAAAGGTGGATGGCCACCGAGATCCATCTAGATCAAGGCATGAGAGGAGACCTTGGAGAAGGAGACTAGCCCCACCCTTTCCCAATGTTTGGTCTTGGAGGCTCAAAACGTCATCTCCTAGGGCATGACGCCATACTTGTAGGGTTGTGGTTTGGTGGTGTTGGATGGTTTGATGATGACTTGGCACATCTTGATGAAGGAAGACTCTTGCACATGAATATATGGACTTTGGAGGCCTAGCGTCTCCATCAAGAACCTCAACATCTTACTTGTTATGCCAAAACATCACCCCTAAGGGGCATGACATCATCATTTAAGGATTTTGTCTTTTGTAAATTTGAATTCTAATTTGTAAAGGGGAAAATTGAGGAGGTCGGCCTCCCTAATTTGTGTCTTACCCTAAGTATGTGGACAAATTGGTTTTACAAGGTCTTGTATAAACAAAGGCCTTGTCACTTTCATTTTACATATAACTCACTTGAGAATTACATAAGTGTTGGCTGAAATTTTCATCGTACTTGGGAAAATCACATCTCTCTCTCTCTCTCTCTCTCTCTCTCTCTCTCTCGTGCTATTTGGATGTGTGTTACTTGTCTATTGGAAGGAAGGCTAGCGTTATCTCTTGGATGCTTTGTTCTTGCTAGTATAAGTATTCTTGTGCCCTAAGGGAGTCTAGCTTGACTAACTAATTCTCTTTGTTGTTATAAACTAATTCTACAACCATTAGGGTTGTTGTGAAATCACTCTTTCATCATCTTTTACTACTCTTTCTACCGCTGAAAATTGCAAGTAATTGGTACTAATTATTCTTCTTGTCGAGGGATTTCATTTGGGTGTTTTTATTGTGAATTTTAGTGGCTAGAACTTGTTGTTGTAGAAAAAAAATTCTACAACCACAAGGATTCCCTAATATATTGTTGACAACACCTCGTTGCAACCCTATTTTTCCATCAAAACTTGAGTTTAAGTATTGGAATGTTATCTACATGTTTAGGGCTTGATCATCCAATAATTGTTTGATGTTTTTGATGGTTAATTGTGCAATAATCATAACTTATTATTTTTTGTTGTAAATATGACATATGTTGCAGTTATGGGACAACAAGCTTATCTTGTTGATTCCCCATTTATTAGAGGCTTGGTTTATCATCATCTGTCTTGTTTTGGGCAGGACTAGCACTATTTTGTAGGTACACAACACTTGGAAACCATTTACCCTTCCACAAGACTCTTCTTCAACCCCTTTCTCCATCTCCAAGCTTGACCTATTATCCCCATTTTGTGGATAACTAAGAAGATTATGTCTTAAGGCCCTCAAGTTGTAGATATGGAGTGCCGAGAGACCACAAGACTAGTGGTATCCTTTTGTACAGATGGAGACCCTTCTCACAACCACAGAGGTCGTAGATTTTCAGATGGCATCCAGCACACTAGCTGGCTTCCGAAAGGCAGTGGGCCTTACTCCATGAGGTACAAGTTAGTATTATGGTAAGCATCATTTCAATATTTGAAGAATTTAAGTAAGTTGTATCTTACACTTCTTTAGATTTCATGATATATGCTTGGGCATTATGCCTTTTTCCTTGCTTCACCTTGGTGGTTGACATTGTGCCCTAGTAAGTGGTATTCCTTGGGGTTGGTTTTTCTACTAGGAAATCCCTTTAAGAGCCATCGTACCATTCCCGACCATACTTACCACTTTCCATCACTATTTCCCCCCATTTCCTTGTCTCTTGGGATTTTAGGGTGTATTGACCCAAGAAGGGGTTGTCCCTCATTCTATGGGAGAAGGGGATTTTTATAGCAGAATTTGTAGGTTGGGAAAATCCCGACCCAACCATAAAAGCAAGTGCTAAAACTAGGAAATACTACACCCAATGTCACCTCGATGTAGTCTGGCACTTCAAGGGTGACTAGGTCACTCTAGGGAGGCGGTCCCAGTGACCCTAGGGGGATTGGGATGTAGATGGATGAATGATGAAAGTGGAACCCATAGAAGTCAAATATAAGTGGAATGAGAAGTGGAAAGAGATGCCTTGTAAACCCAACAAGTGTTTCCCCAAAGGTGGAGTGAATGATTGAACCTACCCGAGACACAAAGAAAGACACCTTGCTATGATATATGTTAGTATGGATCATCAAGTTAAGATTTATGTCCCTAATTTGCAGCAGCAAATAACAGTTTATATAAGCAAGTAAAGCATCTAAATCAGCATGTAAAAGCATAAGATCAACCATCAATACTATCAATGAATTTGGCAATCAATTAGGGCTTGAATATAGCACTTTGAGAATTAATAAAGCAAGCTATTATAAAATTTATTTTCTGCAGTAAATTATCAGCCTTATGGCTGTATCATTCAATGACATGCATCATCAAAATCAACCATAGAAAAGTGCCAAGAACTAGCCCAAAAAGTGTGCCCTAGTTAGTAGACTAGGTGAGTGAAGTTAGAGAAAATTATTAGGGTTAGTTTGTGAGATAAAAGAGATTTATCAAATAGGGTTATGCAGCCCTAATGGTTGTAGGTTAATGTTTACAACAGAAATCAAAGAAATGGGAGAAGAGGGACGCCTCAATGAGGCAAGAGAGCTCAAGGCTCAAGGAACACTTCTCCAAAAACATAAACTTGAAACTAGCAAAAATCACTTTTCCCAAGGCGACGATTTTATATATCCAATGCAAAAAAGAAATGACTAGTGCATTTAAATATTGAGTTAATGGAGTCAAGTAAATGAACTAGATATGCTACTTCCTTGGGGGTGTAAACCTCTTACTTCCTAAGGAAAGTATCTCTAGTTAGGGTTTAAGAATGAGGGGTATAAATCCTCTTACTTCCTCAAACAAACCCTTGCAACATCAATAAAATTCAAGCAATAAATGATGAATACTAGAGTGGGGGTGTAAATGCTCTTACTTCGCACTTAGCTCCTAGCAAGATAATCCTTGACTTGAAACAAATGATAACATAAGAGTAAAAACCATGCCAAATCAAGAATATGCTAAGATAATCCACCATAAAAGCTAGAAACCATTCATCCAAGGCTAGAGCCTCACTCCTCCATCAACCATTCATCAAAAATAGCCATATACAAGTGCACGAGAGATAAACATGTCAAGTGTAGCGAAAATTTCAGATCAAATTCTTCTCACAAGAGGGAGAGTTATGTCCAAATGAGATCTTATGATCTCTTATTTATACAAAATGTCACCAAGGTGACTTGTCCACATATTAAGGGGTAAACCAAAAGACTAGGGGTCAACAACCCTATTCTTTCCCCCTTTAACAAAGTAATATTAAACAATTCATTTAAAATTCCACTTTTGCACAAATAAAACCCTAAATTACATGGGCGTCACCCCTTTAGGGGACGTTTTTCCACTTGGGACAAGTCTTTAGTGTTGGAGAAGCTATGGTAGGCCTCCAAAGGCCACATGCCAAGCATCTATGCAATATCCTCATGGCCAAGGCCTCATCCTCCTCAAAATGCCCACGTGTTAATGAGTGGTAACACCACCACCAAACCCTATCCCCCAAATATGATGTCAAGCTAAAAAAGAAGTCGTTTTTCCCCTCTTGGGAAAATCGTTCGGCATGTCAGGGTTGGGCTAAGTCTTCCATATCATCTTCTAGGTCTCCAATACTCCATCTCTATGATCTAATATGTGGACCTTCAACATCCAACCTGTGGGATTACGGCCCCATGGAAGCCCAAGCTAGGCTTGTTCTTCCAAAATTGTCCACCAACTATGTCCTGCGAAGACAAATGAGCATGACCTCCAATGATCTCAAATAATAACATCATGATAAGTAAATCCAATCAATAAATGAGCCACCTAAGGATGTGCATCAAAGATCACTATATCAAACAATTAATTTCTCAAAGACACTATGTGACTTGTCAATCTCGAGTATGGGAGGGTTGACGAGGTGTCCTATTGGGTAGATCTTTCCCTAGGTCAAGGAGAGTTTCCAAGGAGATCCCTCTCTAATCCATGTAAAGTGGATGAAGTGGTTGGGGTCAAGACTCAATGGGAATAGATCTCATGACATACAAGGGGTTGTAGTGTCTCATTCATGGGTGCCTCTGTAGAGGGTGTGTGGTACCTTCGTCCGGAATGCACTTTTTCCAAGCCCACTATTTTCCATCTTTTATTCTTTCATAATTTTAAGGAAAGGTTGAAATTCAATGCCCTGGCATGGTGTCCAGATAATGGCAATGTCACCCACAAACACCTAGTGGAAATGAGAAGGTTGGCTCATGATGAGACCCCCTTTCTCTCAGTCATGCAACTTAGAGCCATTACCCTGGTTTGGTGACCATATGATGGAAATGTCATACCACTAGATATTCATGGACGTGATAGGTCGGCTTGTGATTAGACCTCTTATCCTTCAACTAGCCCTTTAAGCATTATTTATCATATTGTGGGTCCCCCTTACTCAAAGATAAGTGTTTCACTACTTTCTTGGTTGATCCTTGGGTGAAGCATCTAGAAGGTTCATACAAGGATTTTATATTTTACCCAACATCAATCCCTCCGGGCCTTCACCCCCTTCTTCCCATAGAATGAGGGACAACCCCTTCTTGGGTCAATACACCCTAAAATCCCAAGAGATAAGGAAAGAGAGGGGAACAATGATGGAAAGTGGTAAGTATGGTCAAGAACGATACGATGGCTCGGGAGTTCCTAGTAGCAAACCCATCCCCAAGGAAGACCACTTACAAGGGAACAATTTCAAGCTCCAAGGTGAAGAATGGAAAAAGACATAATGTCCAAGCATATATCATGAAATCTATAGGAATCTAAGATACAACATACTCAAATGGCTTAAATATTGAAATGATTCTCACCATAATATTGACTTGTACCTCATGGATCAAGGCCCATTGCCTTCTGGAAGCCAATTGATGTGGTGGATGCCATCTGGAAATCTGTGATCGTCTATGGTGGTGAGAGGGGTTTCCAAATGTTCAAAAGGGTATTGTTGTCCATGTAGTCTTCTCAACACTCTGTGTCTGCAACCTGAGGGCCTCAAGACATAATCTCCTTACTTATCCACGAAATGGGGATAACATCTAGCTCCTACTTCGGGACATGTGCTCTTCGTAGAGTGCATGAAAACTGCAACATCTCCTGGTAGACCTGTGCCTGCCAGAAACTCAGACAAAGGGATCAGATCATCTATGGTGGTGCTATCAACCTTCATCCACACACACACACACACACACACACACATATATATATCCAAAACGAAAACTAATCTAGGAAAGAAAATTTTTGACATTTTAAAAAAAAATTCTAAGCTAAGCAATAAATAAATATGCAAGTAGAGAAAAATGAAAATGAAATGCATCTAGACTAATATGAGAAATCAAGATGCAAATGCAAGGGAAAACACAATGACTTACCTTCTTACCTGGGGCATGGGCCATGAAGAAGTCATGTGCCACCTTGGAAATAATGTTTGAGGAGAGATCCATTTACTGGTAGTGGCATCCTCCTCCCTTCTGTTACAGATAAGTAGAAAGAGTTTGGCATGGACACTTCCTCTATTTTGTAGGGGCCTAGCCAAAGACTGTCGAACTTTTGATGCATCCCTGGTTTTTCTCTTCTTTTGTCCCACAGTAAAACTTGATCCCCTTCCTTGAAGTCTCTTTGTCTTGCCTTTCGATCAAAAGTTCCTTTTACTTTCTCTTGATTCCTTGCCATTTGATCGAAGGCCATTCTTCGAGTCTCATCCAATTATACGAGATGATCAATTTTCCCCTGCAATGCTTCTTTATTTGTACTGAATTGTTGGGCTATTTGTAATGCTAGAATTTGGAGATTTATAGGAAAGAGAGCCTCTAATTTGTACACCAATTCAAAAGGAGTCCTTCCAGTGGAAGTCTTGGTAGTTGTGCGGTCGACCCACATGGCATACTTAATTTTACTGTCCCAACTTTTCTTGTTTTCCCCAATAATGTTTTTCACAATGTTCATGATGCTTTTGTTGCTAGATTATGCCAACCCATTCCCTTGAAGATAATAATTCGAATAGTGTGATAACACAATCCCATACTTGAAACAAAACTCATTTAGCACCATTGAGATAAAGGATTTGGTGTTGTCAGTGGTTATCTTAGAAGGGACACCAAATCTAGTGATAATCTTTTCCTCAAGGCATTTCATGACAACTTCTTTCATTGCTTTCTTTGTTGGGATAGCTTCCACCCATCTGGTGAAGTAATCAGTGGTGATCAAGATCCATCGTTATCCATTACTATAATTGTCTTTGAATTCACCAATGAAATCCAATCCCCATTGTTGAAAGGGTGCTTCCACAATGATTGGCTTAAGGGGAAGGGTAGGGAGGTGTTGCTTGCAGGTAAAAATGACATGGATGACAAGCCCTAACATATTGATGTGTATCGGAGAAGATAGTAGGCCAATAATATCCTACTATTAAAATATTATGGGCAGTGGTGCGTGCTACGAAATGGCCCCCACAATGTCATGCATGAAGTTCGGTCATCAACTTATCAAATTCTTCTTTATCAACACATATGAGGATTACCCCATCTGGCTTCCTCCACCCGAAACCATTCTCTATTAGGAAATATTTCATAGCTTTGAGTCTCAAGGCTCTTCTTTTATGTTCCACCAAATGATCATGGAATGTGAGTTTTTTCAAATAATAAATGGTGTTTGAATACCATTCATTGTTTTCAATCTCACTTACGACGATGTTGACTTGTTCCTTCAGTCCTACCTCAATGGCCTCTTGATTTATTTTTGTCATCATCTTTGCTAACCCTTGTCCTTTAGTTATCTTAGTTGGCTTGATTTCCAAATCATATTCCTATATTTGTTACACTCACTTTCCTCTTGATCCAAGGAAATATTGTTGTGATAAAACATCCTTTACGGAGGGGTAGGGGACAAAGGCCTTGATCTTGTTGTATCCCACATAAGTTCGAAAGTGTTTGAGAGACTTGACTAAATAATAAGCTTGTTTTTCCGTAATGGTGTAATTCAGTTTTGAGTCCCTAAGATTCTTACTCATGAAAGAAATTGGTTGTTCATCCCCTTGATCATTCTTTTGTAACAACACACTTGCAATGGTATCTTTCGAAGAAAAAGAGAAAATGATGAAGTCCTTGGAAAAGTTTTGGCTAATCAAGACTTGTGCGACAGTTATTGCCTCCTTAATACTTTGAAAGACAACCTACCTTCACTTTCCCATTCAAAATGGGTGTCCTTTTTTAGTAACTTGTTAAGGGGTTTAACAATTTCCGTGAAGTTTGGGACGAATCTTCTGATAAAGTTAATATGACCGAAGAAAGATTGCAAGGCTTTCTTGTCTTTGGGAAGAGGTATTTTGTTGATGGCTTCAACCCTATCAAGATCTATCGTGATTCCATCTTTAGAAATGATGTGTCTCGGTTACTTACCCTTGTCAACACCAAAAATTGATTTCTTAGGGTTGAGAGAAATGTCATATTCCCTACATCTTTGGAAGATAGTTCTTAAGTGTTGAATGTGTTGTTCCCTCTTTTTAGAGATGGTGGTCAGATCATCTTGATATATCTCTATGAGTTTTCTGATTAGATCTCTGCATAGTCCATGGCTCGTTGAAAAGTATCCCCTACCTTGGTGAGTCCAAAAGGCATTCATAAATACTTTTAGGTTCCCCAAGGGGTGGTAAAAGCAGTTTTGAGTTGATCATCCTTCTTTACCAAGACTTGATTATACCTAGAGAAACCGTCAAGCATAGACATAATCTCTGCATCGATTACCCTTTGCAAAAGATATTCCATGTTTGGTAAAGGGTAATTGTCTTTGAGCGAAGCTTGGTTTAAGTTTATGAAATCTACACATATCATGATTTCACTAGTCTTCTTCCTTACAATAACTGGAATAGACACCCATGATGAATATCTAATCAATTCAATTATTCTCGGCTGGACCATCTTTTGTAACTCCTTCTGTAATTGTGGGGCAACCTTTGGGTTCATCTATCTAAGGTTCTATCTGAAAGGCTTTGTGCCATTAATGAGAGGAATGACATGTTGTATAACGTCTTCCCGGTAGGCCTTTATATATTTGTAAGACCAAGCGAAGACATCCTTGAATTCTTTTATAAGTGTAGTCATCTTTTCCCTCTCATCAATCATTGCTCCTTTACCAAATTTGATTAATTTCGGGGATTCCTCAGTTCCGATGTTGTATTCAATAATTTTGTCACTAATTTTGTTCGAAGGTTTCCCCTTATACATATCATTTCGGTCAAAAAGGTTTTCTAAAGGAACAATTCCTTTGGGCAGGGGCCCATCGGCCACATCGATGATCTCAATATTTTCTCTTTCAGCCAATAGGTTTATTCAAGATTCAGAGAATTCTCCTTCATTCTATAGAAATAAAAGAAGTTGACTGTCATTTTCAAATACTTGCCAATGTTCCAAGTTGTTAGGTAACGAAGGTCTGAAGTTTACTTCCACCTTGTAGAAGTTGTTTTCTTTGGAAAGTTGTAAATTAGAAGAGGAAACAACAAGATTGTATGCCAAGTGATTTTCTTCCCTAGGGATGGCCTCAATGGAAAAGTTGTCAAACCTTTTTATGGCATCCCAAACAACATCTCTGTATTTTTTTAATCTTGAGTTTTTTGCAGAAAAATTCTTATTGAATTGTGAAACAATTAGGTCATAATCCCCTTTCACATGCAGGTTCTTGATGTTCATATCGATGGCCAGGTTAATGCCTAGAATAAGGGCTTCGTACTCAGCAATGTTGTTTGTGCAATCAAACTCAAGTCTTTATGAAAAAAGGGTGGTCTTGTTATCTTATGATCTTTAGACTATCCCCACACCCAAGTTTGTGCTTGAGTGTGCACCATCAAAATCTAGGCCCCAAGATCCTTCTTTTCTTTCTTCATCAATAAAGGGGGAATTCACCAAAATAAATGTGTTGTCTATTCCTTCTTCCAGAACTTGATGGTTTGCATTGATATGACCCACAATACTTTCAACTTTGGTCCTTTCTTGGAGAGACACTTATTCGTTACCTTTGTCGATTTTAACCCTCGTTTCGTCAAGAGGTTCTGCAAGAATTTGTTGAAAGTATTGTGAGAACTTCATTTCAACCCGCTTTGTGGCTTGCTTCTTTTCCAGTTCCAAAATCTCATTTGGTGGGAAAGGTGTTTTTTCTAACGTTACCTCTCTCTCTTATTCTAAAATATTGATCATGACATAAGCTTCCCTTTCAACTGCTTTCTCCCATTGTTTTCGTAGGTAAGTTTTGACGTCTGAGGGAAAGTTTGGTGAGACAAATTCATCAATCTGATTAATCTGAAGAGTCCCTTTGGGGATCTCTTCTTCTTGTATGAGAGAGGCAACTAATTTTTCTTCTATTTCACATGCTCTCTCCTGAGCCTCAAACAAAGTGGTAGGGTGTCTCCTAATCAGGTCCCCATACAGATCTTTCATAGTTAATATATATAGCTTGAAAATGGTATCTTTGGGAGGTTTCATCTCCTGAGGAAAACTTCTTACGAGGGTTTTAAACCTATCATTGAAATCCCTTATATTTTCCCATGATTTTATTTTGCATTTGTGGAGTTGATTATACAAGGATTGGTAATCCCTCTTTTTTCCAAATATTTTGGTCAAAAGTTCTTGAAAGAAATGCCAATGTGTGATCTTTCTTGGGGAAATGTCATCAAACTAATCCTTGGCCTTCCCAACAAAAGTGTAATCCAAAAGTTTCATTAAGATATCCTCATGTTGGTCACATGATTCTAAACTACGTAGGAAAATATACAAATGATCTTTAGGTGCAGTAAGGGCTTCTCCTGAAAATATGGGTATCCATTCTTTGAAGTCCTTTGGGAGTTTATGAGGGGATCGAGGGATATTTTTATGTCCAAATGTTTGTGTGCCTCTTTGTTTTGTAGGCTCCAAGTAACACTTGGCGAGGTGGGTATGGGTGAAAGCGGAGGTGTGGAAATAGTAGGTGAGGATGGAGGGCTAGGAGAGGTAGAGGAGAAATTACAAGGGACATGGGATTTTGGGGGACTAGACCCTTTGGATGGTGCTTTACAACCTTTGGAGGGTTTTTTGGGTGCACACTTCTTTGGTGGCATGGTGGAGTCGCCAGACAAGCTTTAAAAAAAAACAAAAGCTTTATCGAAAATCTGGAAAAGGAACTCTCCTTAATGGAGTCGCCAGGAAAGCTAATGGAAAGGATTTGGGATAGCTTACCAAAGTGTCGTTAGGGTACGAAGAATATTCAAAATCCTCCCCGACAACGGTGCCAAAATTTTATAGAACAACTTGTAGGTTGGGAAAATCCCGACCCAACCAGAAAAGCAAGTTCTAAAACTAGGAAATCCTATGCCCAATGTCACCTCGATGTAGGCCTCGCACTTCAAGGGTGACTAGGTCACTCTAGGGAGGCGATCTTGATGACCCTAGGGGGAATGAGATGTAGATGGATGGATGATGAAAGTTGAACCCATAGAAGTCAAATCTAAGTGGAATGATAAGTGGAAATATATGTCTTGTAAACCCAACAAGTGTTTCCCCAAAGGTGTATTACTTCTCGGGATGATTGTACTTGCCCGAGACACAAAGAAAGACACCTTGCAATGATATATGTTAGTATGGATCAGAAATTTAAGCTTGATGTCCCTAATTTGCAACAACTGATAACACTTTATATCAGCAAGTAAAGCATCTAAATCAGCATGTAAAAGCATAAGATCAACCAACAATACTATCAATGAATTTGGAAATCAATTAGGGCTTGAATATAACACTTTGAGAATGAATAAAGAAAGTTGTTATAAAAGTGATTTTCTGCAGTAAATTATCAGCTTTATGGATGTAGAATTCAATGACATGCAACAACAAAATCAACCATAGAAAAGTGCCAAGAACTAGCCCAAAAAGTGTGCCCTAGTTAGTAGACTAGGTAAGTGAAGTTAGAGAAAATTCTTAGGGTTAGTTTGTGAGATAAAAGAGATTTATCAGCTAGGGTTATGCATCCCTAATGGTTGTAGGTTAATTTTTACTACAACAATCAAAGAAGTGGGAGAAGAGGGACACCTCAATGAGGCAAGAGATCTCAAGGGTCAAGGAACACTTCTCCAAAAAGATAAACTTGAAACTAGCAAAAATCACTTTTCCCAAGGCAACGATTTTATATCTCCAATGCAAAAAATAAATGACTAGTTCCTTTAAATATTGGGTTAATGAAGTCAAGTAAATGAACTAGAGATGTTACTTCCTTGGAGATGTAAAACCTCTTACTTCCCAAGGCAAGTATCTCTAGTTAGGGTTCGAGAGTGAGGGGTAGAAATCCTCTTAATTCCTCAAACAAACCCTTGCAACATCATTAAACTTCAAGAAATAAATGATGAAGACTAGAGTGGGGGTGTAAATGCTCTTACTTCCCACTTATCTCCTAGCAAGATAATCCTTGTCTTGAAAGAAATGATAACATAAGAGTAAAAACCATACCAAATCAAGAAGATGCTAAGATAATCCACCATAAAATCTAGAAACCATTCATCCAAGGCTAGCACCTCGGTCCTCCATCAACCATTCATCAAATATAGCCATAAATAAGTGCACAAGAGACAAATATACCAAGTGTAGCGAAAATTTTAGATCAAATTCTTCTCACAAGAGGGAGAGTTATGTCCAAATGAGATCTTATGATCTCTTATTTATACAAAATGTCACCAAGGTGACTTGTCCACATATTAAGAGGTAAACCATAAGACTAGGGGTCAACAACCCTAATATTCCCCCCTTTAACAAAGTAATATTAAACAATTCATTTAAAATTTCACTTTTGCACAAATAAAACCTTAATTTAGATGGATGTCACCCCTTTAGGGGACATTTTGCCACTTGGGACAAGTCGTTAGTGTTGGAGAAGCTATGGTAGGCCTCCAAAGGTCGCATGTCAAACATTTATGCAATTTCCTCATGGCCAAGGCCTCATCCTCCTCAAAACGTCCATGTGTCAATGAGTGGTAACACCACCACCAAACCCTAGCCCCCAAATATGACGCCAGGCTAAAAAATAAGACGTTTTTCCCCTCCTGGGAAAATTGTTTGGCATGTGAGGGTTGGGCTAAGTCTTCCATATCATCTTCTAGGTCTCCAATACTTCGTCTCTATGATCCGGCATGTGGACCCTCGACATCCAACCTGTGGGCTTGTAGACCCATGGAAGCCCAAGCTAGGCTTGGAAGAGTGCAACATTGATTCAATGAAGGTTAAAGTATATGGTCTCATAGAATATGTGGATGTGTATTTGCATGATTTCCCTCATATCATCCTTATCATGAACATAGTGGTTGTTGATGTTCCAGATGCTTGGGGCATGCTTTTGTCAAGAAGTTGGGCTACCGCCCTCAGATATTTCCTTAGCACAGATCTTACTAATGCACATATTCCCATGGGGGATGACACATTTGAGATTCTGTATAGCTGACATGTAGTCAAGAAACATGTGATGGATTTGAATCACCCCAATTATCACAGTGATTGTGACTTGGATGTGACTTAACATATCATTGAGTATGACCCTTGAGATTTGTCTTTTGTGCAAGAATATTGCATAGACACACTACTTCCAATGAAGGACAAATACAAAGAGAAGCTTGTAGAATTCCAAGGGAAAGAACAAAGAGCCATCAAAATACTCAAGAAAGATGAAGCTAAGAAATATAAAGAGCGAGAACAAGATATCAAAGATATGGTCAAGGCAGAACCACCTTCACATCCTTACATTGAAAACATACCTTACATTAAATTCAGTGAAGGGAGCCTTGCATTCATGTGAGACAAGAAGAGAGGTGAGCCCAAGTAGGATAAAAGGAATGAGGTTTTATGGCTTGGTCCTCACATCGTCAAGAAGAAGTTGAAGAAAGGAAAATACTACTTGTATGCCATGGATGGGAGAAATATGCCATTACCAGTTGATGGGTCTCTTCTTCGACCCTACATCCAAGGAACCTGACTTCTTCAAGGCCCAGGCCCCAAGTAAGTAGGTAGGTCATCTTCTTTCCCTTACATCTGCATTTGCTTGCTCATGATAGTTTAGTTGCATCTACTTATGTTTGTGTGTCATATCTCATTTTGTTTTTTCATTTTACTTTACTTGCATTATTGCATAGTTTCTTTACATCATTTGATTTCATCATATTACATGTTAGTTTAGGATTTCTGAAAAAATGCAAAATTTTCTTTTAAATATTAGTTGAAATTTTGTATTTTTTATCATATGGACAAAGGGTGAGTGAACCACCCTCGATATCCAACAATTTGTTTGTTTAAGTGTGTGTAGGCACATGTCTTAATAGGAGATGTTGAGGTTCTCATGCACTCTATGGTGAGTACATGTCCCCAAGTAGGAGCCATATGTTAACCCCCATTTCTAGGGATAACTAAGGAGATGCTGTCTCAAGGCCCTCAGGTAGCAAACATGGAGTACCGAGAGGCATATGAGCAGGCAAGGGCCTCTATCATACCACACATCACCATCCAATCGATGGCAACAACATCCACCACACCTAGTTTGGTCCACATAGGACACCACTTCTTTCTCCATCGGGTAACAAGTTCGGTATTGTGGTAAGTGTCATTTTAATATTTGAAGAATTTGAACATGTTGCAAAGGGTCCTTTCTTGATTTTGAAAACATTTTCTTGGAAATTATGCCTTTTTCCCTATTTCACCTTGGTGAGTGTCATGGTTTCCTGGTAAGTGGCCACCCTTAGGGAAAGAGTTTCTACCACGGGGTCTCCTTGAAGAGTCATCATACCATTCCCGCTCATACTTGCCACCTTCTATCACTTCTTCCCCTTCGTCTCCCAACCTTTCAGGTTTTCAGGATTATTGATCCAAGAAGGGAATGTACCTCATTTCATGGAAAGAAGGTTCCATTAGGCTCGGAGGTGCCCTAGCAAAATCATCATGCAATAAAGGCTTGCCTTGGGATATCGAGAGAAATGAAACACTTATAAAAAAAGTAAGGGACCCATAAAATAAAGAATTAATCAGTTACTGAAACTTTCCAAGGTAGATCATTTGTGGGATATGCATTTCCTTTTTAGTGCCCCTTTTTGTCTTCAACTTGGTGACACATCCGAAGTAAATGACTAACAAAGGGATTGGAAAAATATGCCTTAAAAACAAAAAGAGGAAAAGGATGTGGCTATCCCTCAACAAAGGCGCCCATAAATGAGACAATACGATCCCTTGTATGTCATGAAACTCCATACCTAGAAGTCTAACCCCATCCACCTCACCTTCACTACATGATTTAGAAAGTTTTCTCCTTGGGAGCATCCCCTACTTGAGGAATTGGTTCACACAATAGGGCATTATGACACCCCTCCCATATCTAAATTTGGTAAATTGTATAAGGTATTTGAGCATTTATCTATTTTAAAAGGGGGGGATTTGATGCACATGTTCGGGTGGTTCTTTTATTAGATATGGCTTACTTGGAATGATAATGTGACTTGTGGACCCTTGGAGGGCGTACTTGTTTGTCTTTGTGGGACCTTGACAGGTGAAAGTTTGATCATGAAGGAACATGGTCACTTGGACCTTCATTTGGGGCATGAATCCCACATGTTGGATGATGTGCCCCATTCTCTTTGGACACAAGGATGATGAATGTTTCCTTTTGAGGCATGAGAGGACACCTTGGATAAGGGGACTTGCCCCCCCCTTGCCCAACGTTTGGCCTTGGAGGCTCAAAACGTCATCTCCTAGGGCATGATGTCATACTTGGAGGGCTAGGATTCTATGGTGTTGGATGATTTGATCATTTCTTGGCACATCTTGATGAAGGAAGACTCTTGCACATGAATATATGGCCTTTGGAGGCCCAACGTCTCCCTTAAGAACCTCAACATCTTGCTTGTTATGCCAAAACATCACCTCTAAGGAGTATAACATCATCATTTAGGGCTTTCTTCTTTTGTAAATTTGAATTCTAATTTGTAAAGGGGAAAATTGAGGAGGTCGGCCTCCCTAATTTTTGTTTTACACTAAGTATGTGGGCAAATTGGTTTTACAAGGTCTTGTATAAATAAATGCCTTGTCACTTTCATTTTACATATAACTCACTTGAGAATTACATAAGTTTTGGCTGAAATTTTTTCCCTACTTGGGAAAATCGCACCTCTCTCTCTTGTGCTATTTGGATGCTTGTTACTTGTCTATTGGAAGGAAGGTTGGCACTATCTCTTGGATGCTTTGTTATTTCTCTTGTGATGGAATGTTCTTGGTAAAGAAGGGTTTATCTTGATCTTGGACTAGGTAAGGAATTTATGGTTTGTGTTGTTCTTTCTTAGTTGCAAGGTTAATTTTGTTAAGCTCTTGGAGGAGTATAAAAGCATACACCCTCCACTATGATCTATCACCATTTCCTTGGATAAGCTACCTTTGTAAAGGCTGCTAGGAGGAGTAAAAAGGTTTACACCCTCCTAGATTTACCTTGCTAGTTTTGTTTTATCTAGGGAGTAAAAGGTCTTACACCCCTAGAGAGGTAACACAAATATCTCTTACACAAGAGACCCCATAACCCAATTGATAAGACACTAATCTAATTTGCATTGGAGATATAAAATAATTGCATTGGTATATGTGAATAGTTGAGATATTGCAATTGTCTAAGTTGGAATTGATTCTACATGGTATAAGTATTGTTGTGCCCTAAGGGAGTCTAGCTTGGCTAACTAATTCTCTTTGTTTTTATAAAATAACGCTACAGCCATTAGGGTTGTTTCAAAATCACTCTTTCATCATCTTTTACTACTCTTTCTACCACCGAAGATTGCAAGTAATTAGTACAAATTATTCTTCTTGTCGAGGGATTTCATGTGGGTGCTTTGCTTGTGAATTTAAGTGGCTAGAACTTGTTGTTGTAGAAAAAACTTTCTACAGCCACAAGGCTGCCCTAATATATTTTTGATAACATCTTTTTGCAGCCCTATTTTGCCATCAAAACTTGAGTTCAAGTATTGGAATATTATCTACATGTTTAGGGCTTGATCATCCAATAATTATTTGATGTTTTTGATGGTTAATTGTGCAACAATCATAACTTATTATTTGATGTTGTAAATATGACATATGTTTCATTTCTAGGACAATAATCTTATATTGTTGATTCCCCATTGATTAGAGGCTTGGTTTATCATCATTTGTCTTGTTTTAAGCGTGGCTAACACTGTTTTGCAAGTACACAACACTTGGCAACCATTTAACCTTCAACAAGACTCTTCTTCAAGCCCTTTCTTCATCTCCAAGATTGACCTATAGGGGATCCATTGACCATTCTCTCACCTTCCATCTCAACCCCCCTAGGGTCATCAGGATTCCCCCCTTGTGATGACTTATCATCACTAAAGCGTGAGGAGTGTCTATATAAGGTGACAGTGGATAAGTACTCCCATAGTTGCCACACTCCCGTGGATTGGGTTAGGATTTTCCAAATCTATAGATTGTGCAATAACAATACCCATGCCACCAAATTCCTATAGAGTGGAACAAAGATCCCAATTAACTCTATCAAAACCTTTGCACTCATCAGGGTTGGCACATTGAAAAGTCCTTAGAACCTTTTCCAACTTGGAATAGGCCATCTTTGAAGGCACCAAATAGGATTAGTAATAGACAGGAGTGGTCATCAGAATCTTGGTGTAGATATAGAGTTTAACAAACCTGGATAAGGGTTTAGTGATCCATTTATCAATATTATTTTCCTCTCTCTATATGAAAACCTCCCAAAGGATGTAAGATGACGACTAGAAGGAAAATGGAATACCTATAAACTTGAATATGTGTCCTTGTTGAATCCAAGTCCATTTTGAGAGCCCGACCAATCATACATAGGTCGCCAACTCCCTCTGTAAAATTATCCCTTGGCCCACTAAATGTTCTACCCTAAGGGCCCACAAAACATGTTCAAACATTCATCGGTGTTATCCCAAGGAGTATGATCCTAAAGGATCATTAAGAAGGAATCTCGAGAAAATGTCCATTGACCAATTGTTCGACATCAAGTTTAAGGATAGGAATCCCTCGAATTAAAAACATATCAAATTTAGAACACAAGTGCCCAAGGGATTCAATGGTCAATCTATATAAGGTCATGGTAGATGGAAACCTTGTCTAATAGATTGAAAGAGCCCAACCTCCTAATATTGTCTTCTATTGATGGAAAGATAATTTAAGGTATCTGCAAACAGGGTCTCAACATTGTTGATGAAGGACGGACCAAAGCCCAAAGCTTAAGCATTGCTAAGATGAAAGGTGATTCCACTATGTTGTAAGCCTTCTCAAAGTTAATCTTTATGAACAACTTATTGAGGCTAAAAGACTTGGCCCATTCCATGCCTTCCCTAACAATAATAATATTGTCTAAGATATATCACTCACAAATGAAACCAATTTGTTTAGGGTGACTAATATTAGGGAGAATATAATTAATATGTAGAGAAAGAGATTTATCCAGAATTTTATATAACATGTTAAGTAGAGTGATGGGCCTCTAGCTAGTAATTAGTTCTTGATATCAAGCCTTGGGAAACAAATTTGATTGATCCCTACATCTAGAAAGTACTTTCAGAGGGCTTCTTGATAGACTTCCAAAAGGTCTAGCCCTACAAACTCCCATGTGGCCTTGTAAAATTCACATGGGAACTCATCGAGACCATCTGCCTTATCATCAACCATCTCATGAAGGGTTATAGAAAACTCATTAAGGGACAAGTCTAGTCAAATACTCTCCTTTGTTCTTCGGAGATTTTGCAAGGAACTAGTGTTATCAGACAAATCAGTAAGTCCGGACACAAACAAATCTCCCTAGTTTCACCCTGAAACTATAACAAAACAAACAATACACTAAACTTTCCTTGGATTTCAAATATCAAATAAGAAGAGGATCCAAAACATACCTTTTAAATGTTGTAGACCTGACCTTAACAATGTGATCCCAACGCCATCGTAAGGCTTATGGAGAAGTATCTGCAAAGAAACACAAGCCAATGAAGACAAGAATAACAGATTCTATTCGATATGAAACTACGTACGTGATCAAGGAATCATACAATATGGACAAATAACATTCATATAGGAAAGAAAAAGTATATATGTATTAAATAATGTGGAAGAAAGATACAACCAGACGCCTTGATGTTGTCAGGTTCCTTCCAACAGTTCCTTGCTTCCCACACACTTCTGCTCCACGGATTCTGAGACTGTAGATTTGAAAGTCACTCGCAATCTATCTTGACAAAGCAAAGATCATAGCCAACATAGGCCCAAACTCTTGGCTAGACTAATATCTCATTATCTATTCTCAAAAGTTCTTCATAAAGCTCACCAAGCTCCAAAACAACTAACTCTCCCCATGAGAACTCCTCTCCTTTTATAAGCTGAAAAGGATAGGGTGAGGAGGTTAGGATGATCCCATGAGATCAGAGATACGACTCAGATCCAAACCGATCAAAGGCCAACTCACCCTCGAAGCTTATGTTCTAGAAGTATCGAGAAGATTCTCTTTTTCTTCGTACGAAAAATCATCACACCCTTAACACTGAGAAAACTGCGACGACGTCGTAGGCCACTGTGGTGTAGCCTGCGACGATCCTATATCATTGCACCCTTAACATTGGGCAAGGTGCGATGATCCCTCTTCATAAGTGTTTTACAAGGGAAAATATAATTTCCATCTTTCTGGGAAAATGTGTCTTCATTCTTCTTCAGGGATTCGGGCCATGGATCCTTCTAAAGACAAAGGATGGGTGTACATCATTAACAGTCATAAGGGTGACGAAAATAATGTGTAACAATGAGCCTCCCAAAGTATGAAGTTGGAATAGAGTGATAGCTGAAATACTTTGTTGAGTGTGTGTTGGGAACAAGGAACACGTTGGTCGAAAACCTGCCAACAAACAAGGAAATACAATACAATAATATATCATCACTGAGATAGGAATTCCCATGCTCAGAATACAAATGACTCAAAGCATAAATTTTGACATGCAAAGATCCATTTCAAGTAAGATAGGTCATGGCCACCAAACATACATTGTGGATCCATGCCATTATGACTCAAATTTGAACATAGCCACCAAAAAATACATTGTGGATCTATGTGTTAAAGACTCAAATTTGAACATAGCCACGAGACATACACAATGGATCTATGCAATAGTACAATCTGAATATACTCCAATGTAACCCGAATCTGTCAGAAAAGATTCAGGGTCTTCATCTCCACCACTCTATAGTATGAATCTAACCATGCGAATACATGTACTGAAGTTGAACATGGTAGAAACCACTTGATTACCGGTCGTTAATGAATATCGTTAACAAGTGCGAGAGAAATCACCATAAATGTCAATGACTCCCAAGGTACACTAGTACAATCCAACGGGTGTGAATTTATGAGTTGAAGTCAAACACTCGGCGGAATCTCTTGATCAGGGGTCAATAATGAAAACCCATTGTCGAAAGCGAGGAAACTTTCCATTGAGGCATGCAAGTTCCAAGGTACCAATTAGTTTCTAAGTCTAATTCCCGGATAATGAGTTGAAGTCGACAAGAAAAGACTCATCACAGAAGGGCCTTAATGTATCCCCCATTAATGACACGAAACGAGTAACAAGATTTGAAGTAGATCAGAGTAACAAGTGATTCAAGACTGACTCAAGGATGGCCGACACAATAGAAGGCTTAAGGACTGTAGAAATGGTCGACGCAATAGAAGGCTTTCCGGGTTGAACTTCTCTTTGAACATATTGATGACACGACATCTGTCTTGGAAACACTAACTCAACAACAGGGATCAAAGACCAATTTGTAATCTTATAAAGGAGTATGATCAAGAGACAAGCGAATTTTCCAACCTAGACACAAAGCGAGTGAAAGGGCGTCATGTTCAAAAGCGACTCTTCCATAGAATATAGGTTTAGATACATTTCTTTCTCCATTTTCCCCCACAATTTCTGGCAAGTACCGCTTTATTTTTACACAAGCTTAAAAAGGATAACATATGTTTGAACTGTAAGCTCATCCTTTGGATGAGTCCCTCAGAGTATGTTTAACGAACCCTAGGAAGGAGTGGTTCAGTCCCATATGGGCCTTTCTATGTTTTTTTACGAGTCTAAAGAAAGAAAACTCAGGGGTTTTTCATGTTTAGAGAGTCTGAAAAACACCTAAAGAAAACTCCAAAATGTCCTTTTTTGTAAAGTAGTCTGATGAGACCGAAAAAGAGATAATCTACCTCTCAAAAGACATTTTCTTCAAATACTTTAACGAGCGTGAAAAGAACAAGATCACTCAGAAATATTTTCATGTTTAGAGAGTTTGAAAAGAACTTAAAGAGAACTCCATGGGGTTCCTTTTTAATATAACCTTTACGAGTCATAAAAAAAGTGTTAAAATTTTACTCAACTACATTCTTAGGTATTTACGAGCATGAGAAAGAACAAAGACTAAGCTCGTTATTGTTTTCATATTTACGCAAGCTTAAAACAAAACAAAATTATGCTTAGGATAGATTTTATTTTTACACAAGCTTAAAACTAGCCAAAACTATGTTTGGACCTGGTTTCATTTTTACACAAGCTTGAACCAGAGGAAAGTTTTCTTGAGGCTTCCCAACACATAATCTAGGGATGGTTGGTACTTATCCTCCAACTTAAGAAGCTAGCGGCTTAACTTCAGCATGAATTCCAGAGGCTGTAAGCATTGCCCCCTAAGCTTCGTTTCATCCAATATCAGAGGTGGATGAAATGAAGCTTCAAATACTATACATAACGAAGTACTTGACTCAACCGAAGAAGGGGGGAAAAAACTATTTCATTTTTTAATGAGCTTGACACAATAACAATAACTATGCTTGAAAATCCATGTTCAATTCCTAGACCTTTGTTTCATTGTTTAATAAGGTTGCCACAGAGACGCAAAAACTATCCTCGTAATATAGTTTCATTTTTTAACGAGCTTGAAATCATAAAACCATGCTCAACACTCTCTTCTTGATCATGGCCTCCAAGAGAACAATGCTTTGGAAGGACACCATGTCAAGGGACAAAACTCGGTCATGGCTTCCAAGAGATCTTCATTGGATGAAAGAACAATGCTCTGGAAGAAACACATGTTGAGGGTCGCGACATGGGTAAGGAGATCAGGCTCTAAAAGCCCTATTGAAGAGATCACCATGTCAACTACCAGATCCAAGTGATAAGATATTGAGCTTAGAGTGAGAGGCTCATCTGCATCGGCGACTGAAGCCATGGGAGACAATGCCACATAATTGACCTGTGGTGGAGGAGATATCGTCTACATATAAGAACCATTTAAGGAATTCATTGAGTTGATAATCAAATCAGGGCCAACAAAGGAGAGTTGATCAATAGTCACAACTCTTCTATAGTGAGGGAAAGATATCACACGGAAAAGAGTGGATACGATACCTTTCATGGCATAGACATAATCTCTCCCAAGGAGTAAATCGAAATCCAAAGGATCGTGGACTACCATGACATCAATAACGACAATTTTCCCTCCCAAAGTTACAGGAAACTGAGGAAGGACTCCTAAAGGGTGATTGGTTCTTCTATTAAAAGATATCAGATTATGTGTAACTGGCACAAGCTGAGGACAACCCAAATCTTGCCAAGAAATAGAGGACAAAACACTAATAGACACACCTTTGTCTATCAACGTCTGAGGAACGTCCCGACCACAAACTTGTACTGTAATATTGAAAGGAATGAGAGAGGGAAGACAAGGTCCAGATAGTGCACCCCAATAAAAAAGGATAGCTTCATTACTTGGAGGGAGTTCTACAGGAGGAGGAATGCCCCCTAGCACAGTAGATTATGTATCATCGAGAAAAACTTGGGCAGTATCGGGTTTACTCTCTAATGGGAGAGTAGGATCGATCAATGAAGAGATCAGATTGACCACTTGAGTTGCATTCTCCAAGGGGAGAACGGGGTCAACGGATGGAAACAAATTGACCGCTTGGGTTGCACTCTCTAACGAGAGAGTGGGATCGACCGAGGATGGGATTGGATTGACCACTTCGTCAATTGGTCCAACTAAGGACATGACCATATTGATTACTTGATCAATCGGACTAACCGATGAAGGGACCAGATTGATCATTCCATCAACTACAGGTGGGTCGAGAGTAAGCTTGCGATAAGCATCTGGAAGTTGAGATTGGGAAATAGTCATGTCTTCTAGTAATTTCGAGGCTTCATCCATATGAGGGAAAAGGTGAGTTTGATGACTCCCTCTGCATAACATACACGAGAACTTGACTCTACTTTTCTTCTTCCCAACGGTATCTTGACTAGTTGATGGGAGGTCATCAACATGTTTTTTAGAGGTTGATGACATGGGACGGCGAGGGCGTGTAGACCATGCTTCTATAACCTTGGATAGACTAGGGCAATCCTTAAGAAGATGGCTACCTTTACAAATCCTGCAAGGGAACTTGGGATTACTGGTCGTTTGGGTGATCTTGGCATCATCAACACTCCCAACATGACTATCAGTAATTGGTTGTTTTCCAACATGTCCAACAGTGGTTGGAGGTTGAGACCCTTGCTTATTTTTCTTCTTCTTAATCTTCCTTTTCTTCTTCTTCTTATCCATCGGGTTACTAGCTTCAGAGCTTTCACTCGGCAAAGAAGATGAAACAAAAGAAGACCTTGCAAGTGAAGAAGGCGAAGAAGATCTTACTGGTGAAGAAGGAGAAGGATCAACATGAGGTTGATGCTCTTGGGGGGAAGTGCTTACAACCGAAGCACCAACTGCATTCAGGATTATATGAGTGGAAAACAACCATACCGATAATACAATTGTGAGACCTGGAAGACTCAAAGTAACGATGTAAGGAGGACCAACATTTTTGTAAGAAGGAAAAACAAAAGGTTCCCTCAGAGCAGGGGTTGTTTCATTGGTTGTTCTAGGAACTGACTGATCCAGGTGGATATCGGTGGCCACCCACCTTTTTCGACTGGCTCAAAACATTTTTCTGGCAATTTTGGTAATTTACTATTTTTAGCAGGTTTTAACTTCCGGAGCCATTTTGAGGGCCTAAATAAAGGTTTTTCGAGATCGAGGTTCTCAATGATAGCTGAAGGCATGATTGAGCCCCCAAAATGAATCTTCTTGACGATACCTTTCCAACGAGCTATCATATGCCTAAAACGGAGATCGTATGCAAAAGTTACGACACCGGGAAGTTGATGTACTAACTTACCCAAACGGGGCCCACATGTCTTTTGGCGCTTCATCTCCTAGGGTTAGGTTTTTGGATGTCTAGGACTTTTGTCATTTTTGTTTATTGTAAAAAGGCCTTCAGAGCCTCATTGTAATCATCTTCTTGCGAATGCGAGTAGCCGTCACATCTCTTCTAAGAGATAAGTTGCCACCATTCTAGTGAGTCTTTCACTCTGTATTTTTACAGTGTCTGTACATTTCTTTCATTAATAGAAATCGTGTATTACTATATATCTGTGTTTATGGTTGCATCTCTGATACATTTCTGTTATATTATTGAATATCTGCGATATCTGTGTGCATTTCCTTATTATATCTCCGCTCTCATTTCGTGCCGAAAATAATCTGGATCAGTGGTATCAGAGCAGGCTGCTCTTGATCGTTTTTTCAGTGCATGTCCCTGACAAGGTTTGAGTATAGCAAGTTGGGTCTTGAGCTTGTCTCTCTTGAAGACAATCGCTCTCGCACACCCAAGAAACCCTCAATGGCGGAAGAAAAGAAAAACAACGAAGCAAACGATCCTATCAATCTATTGCTTGAGCAAGCTCTCACGCGACAGAGGGACGAAATGATGGAGAATTTTTCCCACATCCTTCAACGCCTGTCGATATCATCATGCGCATCTTCATCAAGCGGTCACTTTGGAGGCACCTCACCTTTCAAGGTACAAGTTAATTTTGATATTCCTGTATTTGAAGGACAGATAGATGCAGAAGCCCTAGAAAAATGGTTAACTCTACTGGAAGGTTATTTCTTTGTTCACAATTTTTCCGACAAAGAAAAGATCGCATTTGCACTCCTCAAAGATCTCCCTCATGTCAAACATTAGTGGGAAACTTACTGGGAGAAAAGTTCCACAGAGGAGTCTGGAATATATGGGGTCGATCCCACTTGGGATTTTTTTGTGGATGCGGTAAAAGAACAGTATTACCCTGTTGGCAACTATGAGGACCACTACATGAGATGGACCACACTGCGACAAGAGAGGGGCCAAGCAGTTTCGGATTTCACCAATACCTTCCATACCTTGCGCACCAAGCTGGGTATCAAAGACTCCGAGTGACATTTGGTTCTGAAATACCATGGGGCTCTACACAGATACATCCAAACTGAAATGGATTTTCTGGACATCTCATCAATCGGTGTTGCTTATCGATATGTTGTTAAAATTGAGCATAAATTTAAGCACCAGAACAAACGAGAATTCGGGTCTGCAAATCCGCAACAACCAAAGTATGACAAAGACGACCTGAACAAACAGTCTCCCGAAAACCAGTCCAAGACACAGGAAAAGAAGGGTCACGGGAAGACAAAGAAGGACACCGGAAAATGGTGCGAGTTCCACAAAAGCCCTTGGCACAACAACGATGAATGTTGCTCAAAACAGTCATTGGTGGTCGAGATCAAAGACAAAGATCCGAACCCTGATTCAGAATCTGATTATGAAAATACTGGTAAAAGACAGATCATCAACGCAGATCTCACTGCTATTGTTGCAACCGCAACAATTCAACCAAAAGAACCAACAGATCCAGAAGAGGGGGAGCGCCTTTTTCATTCACAGATGTGGGTGAAGGGGACCCCACTGCATTTTATTGTTGATAGTGGAAGCCAGAAGAACCTCATCTCAGCAGAGGTCGTCAAACAGTTGGGATTGTTGACAACACCACACCCGCAACCATACAACATTGGGTGGCTTCACCAAGGACGAGATCTCTGTGTCAGCCAGCAGTGTCGATTGTCATACGGCATCCAACCCTTCAAGGATGAGGTATTATGTGATGTTGCCCCACTGGATGTTTGTGATGTTCTCTTGGGCCAGCCATATATGTGGAAATGCCATGCTATCTATGAGTCTCGACCCCGTAGTGTCATTATTACTCTGGGGGTCATCTCTACAGGATACCAGAGGTAGTTCCAACTACTGCCC
>ML818146.1:0-10867 GCA_009831015.1 Picea engelmannii
AATTATAAGAGAATGCATTGGGTAGTGTGCAAGACATAATGAGAAGAAGAGATTGAGAGATTTTTGAGAGAGATTTGAGGAGGAGAGGAAAGGGAAACAAGTTGGGTGCATTTCCCAAGGGAGATTGGGCACATTTCCCAAGGTGATTTTATGTGTGAAGTTGCTAAGTTTTATTGTTGTTGTTGGAGGTCGTACTGTACAGACCCATAATGTCCATACAACAAGGAAGAGGGCACGATTTTCGAGGTTGTTTGTGGGCACAAAATTCAAGGTTGATTGAAGTGTTTCTTACTGCTGAAGAGGTCGTACAGTTTTGTCTGTACAATTGACTATGGGCATTCATTTCGAGGTGTTGTACAGTCAAGGGAGGCCATACAACAGTACAATTTTGGCACAATTCTCTAGGCATAAAATTGGGGACTGTTTTGGGTGTTTTAAGTGAGTTTTTCCCTTGCTGGAAATTGTATGTTGCTGCTGATATAACTTTCTTGAAGCTAATAAATCTCTCTCTCTCTATCTCTCTCTCTCTCTCTCTCTCTCTCTCTCTCTCTCTCTTTGGGTTTCCCCACATTGGGGTTTTCCTTGGCTGCTTGCCTAAACTTTTGAGTATTACATGGATGTGTAATCGTTGTTCATTGTGTTTATTCCACTGCAAAAGTGTTTGGCAATGTGTATTTATGCTCATAATATTTTCTGAACGTGATTTTATACATTTCAAAGTTCATAGATGACAGCTATCTCTAGGTTGCTAAGTGTATGACAAAATTTGTGCATGCTGATTTTGTCAATAAATTTCTACATGGTATCAGAGCTTGGGCTCTGAGTGATAGTGAGCAATGAAATTTTTGGACAAGATTTGAAGGGGGGGAACTTGATTGTGTGTTTTCCATTGAACAATTGACAGGGAGATGGTTGTTTGCATTAGGTATGAGAACTGGTTGGATGGGCTTTCCAACTATTTGCAATGGAAAGTCAGAATGTCGGCTATTCTCAGGGAGAACAAAATTTGGAGCTTTGTCAGCACCATAGTTATTGTTCCATCAACAGACCCTATAGCTTTGGATTTACATGAGGTAAAGGAGGCCAAAGCTCAAAATCTTATTCTTGATGGGGTGAAGGACCACCTTATTCCTCACTTGGCTGAGAAGAAGACAACCAAAGAGATGTGGGATGCACTTAAATTTTTTTACGAGGCGAAGAATGAAAATTGGAAGATGGCCTTGAAGGATAAACTGCATGATACCAAGATGAGTAAGGGGGAGAGTGTGTCTTCTTATCTTACTCGGGTAGCTCAAGTGAAAGATGAGTTGGTTGCAGTTGGGGAGGTCATATCAGATTCAAAGTTGGTGAGGTTAGACTTGAAAGGCTTCACCAAGGAATGATAAGTCTTCATGAAGTGTGTGGTGGGTCGTGAGCATCTTCTAGATTGGAGCAGACTGTGGGACGATTTCACTCGGGAGGAGATCTGGGAAGGATCTCAGAATAGTGGACAAAAGACAAATGGAGTTGATGAAAGTCTTGCTCTTGCTGCAAAGAGAAAGGGGAAGATGAAAATAAATTCTAGAAGGGACTTGAGTAAAGTCAAATGTTACTGTTGTAACCAGTTGGGGCACCTTTCTTCTTAGTGTCCTGAGAGGAAGAAGAAGAAGAAGGAACAGGAGGGGCCTGATACAACTGTTATAATAGCTATGGAGGACTTTTCATCCAAGTTTGATAAGGAATTTTCTTTGCTTACTCTAGTATCCATTGTTGGTAGTGGAGGATTTTGGGGTGATAACAGATGGATTGTTGACAATGGAGCCTCTTGTCACATCTGGCGAGTATTCCTTATTATCACATAGACAGGTCCTGACCGACTGGTGAAGAGTGAAGGAGGTATGGAACAAGTTGTATGTGGAGTTGGGAGGGTTAGATTTTGACTCGAGTATGGGGGACTCCTGGAGGTTGATGGAGTTCTCTTTATTCCAGGGTTGAGGGTTAACTTGCTCTTAGTCTCAGCCTTGGAGGATGTTGGATATTGTACATTGTTCAAGAGGGGACATGTATTTATCTACAGGGAGGGAGTGGACTCGGTTGAACCACAACTGATTGGTGATTGGGTGGACAGGTTGTACATGTTGCGAGGACAACCTTTAGGATATGATTCAACGTCGAATGAGGAGCAAGAGGCTCCTGAGACTGCGGTAGGCCCAAGGATTCAGTCTTTCATTCAAAGAGAAGAGAGGGAGTCTCTTCTGAGCACTGCCATGAGGCTTAGTTGGTGTGATCGAACCGATGCTCAGGGTGGAGTGGATTCTCCTAGGAGCTCAGGGTTCAAGGTGGCTATCAGAAGAAGATCTTCTAGTTTGAGTTATGTGCAGGTGTTTGGGATGGTTCCAGGTTCAGAGGGAGCTCCTACTATGAATAGTGTGATGGGACCGGATGATGGTGATGGCAGCGAGTACATCCCTCGCTAAGAAGGAGTGTTAGCTTTTATAGCTCGAGAGGTACTCCACATGTTTTGTCTTGTATGCGGAAGTAGCCTTATATTTGCACTACTAGACACTTGACTTTGTAATGGGTTTTTACAAAGTTGTAATACAATGGTTCTTTTATGTAAGTGAGTTTTTAATAAAGTGTTCCTTCTAGTATTAAAGTGACTTTATTTCATAAAGTGCACTTATGTTATAAAGTGAAATTGTACTTTAATATTTAAGTGATTTATTTTGGAGGGAATGAATCATGTCCCTTGATCATGTAAAGGCAAGATTAGATCTCGGCCTTTAGATTTAGGGATGGGGAAGGTGAAAAGACACTTGGAAGGTGAAAGGTTATTTTCAAATTATAAGAGAATGCATTGGGTAGTGTGCAAGACACAATGAGAAGAAGAGATTGAGAGATTTCCGAGAGCGCTTTGAGGAGGAGAGGAAAGGGAAACAAGCCGGGTACATTTCCCAAGGGAGATTGGGCACATTTCCCAAGGTGATTTTATGTGTGAAGTTGTTGAGTTATATTGTTGTTGTTGGAGGCCGTATTGTATGGATCCATACAGTTTGTACAACAATGAAGAGGGAACAATTTTCAAGGTTGTTTGTGGGCACAAAATTCGAGGCTGATTGAAGTGCTTGTTGCTGCTGAAGAGGCCATTCAATTCTGTCAGTATAGCTGACTATGGGCACATATTTCGAGGTGGTGTACAGTCAAGGGAGCTCATACAATAGTACAGTTTTGGCACAATTCTCTATGCAGAAAATTGGGGACTGTTTTGGGTGTTGTAAGTGAGTTTTTCCCTTGCTCGAAATTGTATGTTGTTGCTGATATAACTTTCGTGAAGCTAATAAATATCTCTCTCTTTGGGTTTCCCCACATTGAGGTTTTCCCTGGCTGGTTGTCTAAATTTCTGAGTATTTCATGGAGGTGTAAATGTTGTTCATTGTGTTTATTCCGCTGCAAAAGTGCTTGGCAATGTGTATTTCTGCTCATAATATTTTCTAAATGTGAGTTTATACATTTCAGAGTTCATAGATGACAGTTATCTATAGGTTGCCAAGTGTATGATAGAATTTGTGCATGTTGATTTTGTCATTAAATTTCTACACAGATAACATAAGACGTGCTTCATGGATATGTTTCAGTTTGAGATTTGTCACGATATCATGGTATAGCATGAAACATAGGTCTGTTGCACTCAACACTGCATAAGCAAAGTATATTACAACTTGTGATGCTTGTACAGAATTAGTGTAGCTCCGTAAGCTGGTTTCTAGACTGTTTGATCAAGTGTTGGATTCAACCATGATATATTGTGATAACCAGAGCTGTGTGAAGCTCTCAAAGAACCCATTGTTCCATGACAGGTCGAAGCACATTGAGATCAAGTACTATATCTCCAATGATGAGCAAATAACATATATTTTTGGTAAAGCCTCTGTCCAAGATGAAAAGTTTGTGTACTTAAAGGACAAGCTGAGACTCGTGGAGATGACTTCCTTATTGGAAAAGGAAGTGATTACTCCCCAGGTTGGGAGGGAGCACTGATATGTTATTGATATATAGACAATCATTTTCCAGTTTGGAAAATGGTCCAGATTGGGCATTCACTTTCTTGTCCGGAAAGTGGTCCAGGATTTTTTATGGACAATCATTTTCCAGTTCGGACAATGGTCCATAGCGAACAGTCATGGTCTGACAAATTGTTGATGTAGCATAGACAAAAATTCCCCTTGTGGACAGTGTGGGGGAATGGTCTAGAACAATCATTCTCCTTGGCAGTCACTCTGAGAAGTGGTCAAGCAGAATGGTTCGCCTCTTCGGGCAGTCATTCTTTCGAATTTCATAGTTGTGAGTAGTTTTGAAGAATGGTCTGATGTAGGAGGTTGGTGTAGGACAGTCATTCCCCATGGAAGACTCATTCTCTCTAGGTTGCACTATGAATCGAGCCAGAAGAATGGCCCAGTTAGGTTGAATGGTCTAGGTTCAACAATCAGGAACAATCATTCCCTATGGAAGACTCATTCTCTAGGTTTCACTGTGAATCGTGCCAAAAGAATGTCCCAATTAGGTTGATTGGTCCAAGTTCAACAATCAAGGAAATTTATTCTTCTATGCTTGGGAAGAATAGTCCAGACAACCCATGGCTAATGTTTAACTTTCTAAGGGCAGATGTTGTTCTAGATCTCACATATGTGAGTGGAAGAATGGACCAGATCACTTAGTTTATATCATGGCATTGTTGATGCAGGTTGGTATAAGATGATATGATTGTTGTGGAGACTGCTTGTCTCTAGACAATAGTTGTATGCTATTGTGGTGGATGTGATCCACTAGTAGTGACTATGTGTCACTGGCTAGTAGTCGTGTGCTACTAGGAGTGGTTGTGTACGACTGGATAATAGTCGTATACTACTATGAATAGACACAATTGTGTTCTATTGGATGGCATTGCAGAAGTTGTATGCTACTATTTGATTTCCATGGAGACTACCACTAGTGTTGGAGATGATTGCCAACTATATGGAAAGTCATATTGTTGGTGGACGAACATTCTCCATGTGGATAATGGTTCAGGTTGACATATTTCTGACGTATCATGGATTGGTATTTTTCCTGAGGCACAATTATTGGACCGATAAAGTTGAATAGTCTGCCTCCTAAGGACATGATGTCCCGATTAGGGTGGTTGATACGAGACTGATATTTTCTAAGGCATATGGGTAGAGATTAATCTCTATGGTACATATGACCTGATTAGAAAATAGTCTGCGACTGACATTCCTGTAGGAATGGTCTCTATAGCCCATAGTGTGGCTTAAAACATCTGGGAGGAGTGACATTCTTCTAGGACGTAGGTCTAGATTAGAAGAATGATCCTTGTATCCCATTGTGGGGCTTTCAACATCTGTTGGGACAACTATTCTTCTAGGACGTATGTTTGTATTAGAAGAATGGTTCTTGTATCACTATGTTGAGTGAGTGACTTACTCAACATCATGCCCGATTACTCAGATGGAGTATGGCCTCGAGAGATGATGAAGTTGATGTTATCAGATGGTATTGATAGTGGTGATGTTGCTTGTAAGTTGATCTACGTGATCATGAGATATCATGTGTGGCAATAATGATGCTACCGATTGAATTGTTTGTTTTTTCTCAAGACCATTTCCTTTAATACCTCCCTAGCTAGGAGGGAGTGTTGATATTATGGTAGCTGCGAGAGGTATTAACCTCTACATGTAACGTTTAACGAGTCTAGAATATTTTGGGAAGCAAGAGAAACCCTAGAAGGTTAGGAAATAACCTTAGAAGACATGTTAGATCAAGATAATAATTTACATGCAACATTAAAGTATAATAGGAAAGTTGAGAAAACCCTAGCTTCCGCTCTACATGCGGCTAATCCCAACTTTTGCAGACGGAGCTGCCACACCTTGACTTGCAGACTGCCACTCAGTCGAAGCGTCTGATCTCTAGCAATGAATCCAGAGGGGGGGGGTGCAACCCCCCTCATACATAAATGTATCTATGAATGACAAAGAAGGGACAAGAGCCAAGCGACCGACATTTGAGTCGCCGCCCCATCTGCATGAACAATTCCTCGCCAAAGAACAAGGTTTCAGTAAAGAGATGGAGGTAGAGACGAGTATGTCTCATCCAAAAGCATCTCGAGGATGGAAACCGGGAAAATGCATCCCCCAATATGATAAACCTTCCAAGTATACTATCAACTTGACCAGGGTCAGGGAACACACCCATTTCATGAAAGATAATGCCCTAATAGGGAATTTTTTGGGTCTCTGGCCTTCGTAAAGGGACCTCATGTGATGGATCAAATCTTGGTGGAACCCAAAGGGGGACTATGAAGTCCAACTTAGCTCCAAGGGGTTCTTCATGATCATCCTCTATAGCCTGGAGGATAAGGACCAGATCTTCGACAATGGACCATATTTCTACAACTTTGTAGGGCTCTTCCTCAGATTCTGGAGAGATCGCTTTAGCCCAGATAAAGAGGATTTCACCATGGCACCAGTATAGATCCGAATCTACTCCCTACCCTAGGAATTCTAGCTTGAGGAAATTCTCATGGGCATAGGGAACACAATGGGAAGGTATGTAAAATCCTCAGAGGTGACAAAACAAAGGAAATACACCTCCTATGCTCACATATGTGTCTACGTGGATATCTCAAAGGCCTTACCAGGCTCATTAACTATATAATACCAGGATGAGGACTGGAACCAAACCATTGAGTATGAACACATCCCCTTCCGTTGTAGGAAATGTCATGAGCATGGTCACCTCTTTTGTGACTGTCCTCTAAATGCTCAAAATTCAAAAGCAGGGGACGAAAAGCAAAAGGATGGCTACACAACAATGACAGGAAGGAAAAAACAACCCCCCATGAAGCACAATCAAGAAAGTAACCAGAAGATCCCCATTAGCAACTCTTTTGATATCCTAAATCAGATCCCAATAGAAGAGGAGGTGGAAAATCCACATAAGAAAGACAACCAGGACAAGGATAAAGGAAAATCCAAGCTATAGCTTGAACCAACAAAAGGACAGAACTAAGAAATAGATCCTATAGTTCAACAAAATGAGGATAAACCAGAGGATGGTGGAGACACTCTCATGTAGTTGGATGATCAGGATCTAGCGTACATTGACCTGGAGAAACTGAAGGAAGCCTTCAATAAAAAGGAGCTGCAAACCATCCCAGTAGAACAACTCAGGAAAGTGCACAAAGTATTCATTGATTCCATGGCAGGGGCCACTTCGTGACTATGCATATCCCCAGATCCAACACCTGAGCCCAGGTGTACCCCCCGAGAAAGAAAACATAGAGGCCGCAAATCAACACACCAACTCATCAAAGAGGTAGGAAACTATATGCTTAACTTGGGATAGATCCACCGTCTCACGGAAGGGTACTTCTCCCCACCACCCAACTCATCATGATGAAAATCATCACTTGGAACATTACAGGGCTTAATGGAAGGTCCAAACAAAGGACCCTTCGAGACAATATTCGTGCAGAGAATCTAGACATTCTCCTTTTATAGAAAACAAAATGCACTGGGGAATCAACTGAGGAAATCTTTCAGCGATGTTGAAGAAATTTTAGCTCCATTCACACAGACTCAAATGGTGTTGCAAGTGGCCTAGCCATTCTATGAAACCCTACCACAGTCATAATAGATCAACCTTTTTCCACAGTTGGCACACTCATAGTCCACTTCAGGGCCTTAGGATCCAACAAATATGGAATTATTACAAATGCCTATGGACCGCAAAGTGCCCAGGACAAGTATTTTTTCCTACACAGGATATCCACGATAAGTACATTGTTGAGATCTGTGTGCTGGATAGTAGGGGGTGTCTTCAACATCATTCTTACGTTGGAGGAGAATACTGGAGGAACAAAGCGGTTATATCAAGACTGTGGTAAGTTCATATCACTAATAGACCAGCTAAAAATTATAGACATAGAAACCAAGAATGGATTTTTCACTTGGTGCAACCGGAGATCTGGACCCCAACATGTCGCAAGCAGATTAGATCGCTTCCTCGTCTATGAATCAATAATTCTAAATGATTCGGTGTTTGAAGCAAAGATTCTCCCAAAATCAGGTTCAAATCATTGGCCAATCTCTCTCTGGTTAGACACAAGAGCAACACCCAAGCTTATACCCTTCCGATTCGAAAAGTTCTGGCTCACCCACCCAGATTTTTGAGAACTTTCCACAACCTGGTGGAGGCAGGAAGAGATAGACCATGGCACATGCATGTATAAGTTTCAACAAAGGCTAAAGAAATTCAAATGACATCTAAAGAACTGGAACAAAAATGTGTTTGGTAATATCTTCCAAGAAAAATAGGAGATCGAGCAGCGCCTAGAGGCCCTACAACAAGAATTCATTTCATAGGGACAGACGATAGACTCTGCAAGGGAGGAGGAAAAGGTATAGGTAGATCTAGATGAGTGTCAGAAACAAGAGGAGATACTTTGGAGACAAAAATCCAGAGTACAATGGCTTAATGAGGGAGAAAGGAACACCAAGTTCTTTCACCACTCCATGGTGCATAGGCGATATATCAATAGAATTACCCAACTAGAAGATACCCAGAGGAACCCCATTCTAGATCATGGAAGCATGGGAGCTGAACTAGTTAACTACTACTAAGACCTCCTATTAGAACCCCTAAGGGACAAAATGTCGACCATAAGCAAGATAGCATGACACATCCCTTCCCTTATCACAAAGGAATGAAATGAAACACTGATGAGGCTGATCACACAAGAGGAAGTTGATCAAGCAGTTAAAGACATGCCACTAGGAAAATCCCCGGGGCCGGATGGCTTTACAACAAACAGTTTTCACTATTGTTGGTCGGTGATGAGAGAAGAAGTTTGGCAAGTAGTAGAGGAATATAGAACATCTGGACAAGTCCTCTCGGCCTTCAATGCCACTTTCCTCACATTAATCCCAAAGGAAGAGAGGGTAACCCATCCAAAGCAGTTCTGACCCATTTCCCTCTATAATGTAATATACAAAACCATCACGAAGGTAATAACTCTATGACTCAAACTGGTGTTGCCCTTCATCATCTCCAAGGAACAATCCGGGTACGTGGAGGGACACCAAATCATGGATAGTGTAATCCTTGCGCATGAGGTAATACACTCACTCAAATCAACTCATACCCTAGGTGGCATACGTCAGGGGGGCCCCCTTTCCCCCTTCTTTTTTGTCATAATGGTTGAAGGCCTTGGTCGTTACATTAATGCCTCAGTCGAGGATGGTTCCCTCAAATGCCTACCTCTTCACAATCTCTAGCCGATAGCCTCTCACAGTCAATTTGTGGATGACACCTTGTTGATGAATACTCCCACCACTTAGGAGGCTAACAATCTCAAGACCATTCTCACAGAATTTATAGAAGCTTAGGGAACCTCCCTAAACCTAGACAACTCACAACTTTTCTTTTTCAATACCCCGATGGTGATCCAAACCCATATCTCCAAACTTCTGGGGATCCCCAAGAGCTCCCTTTAGTCTAGCTGTCTCGGTATCCCCCTTATGGGGGCAACCATTTGTATCATCTCTTGGGATAGCCTCCTATTATCCATCTCTAACCGTATAAACAACTAGACCTTTCGCTTTGTCAACCTAGAAGCTCGACTAGTCCTACTAAAATATGTGCTTCAAGCACTACCGACATACCTATTTACAACCTTGACAACACCATAGTCAGTTATAAAATCCATCAGAAACCTCCAACGAAATTTTCTCTGGCATGGACACCACCCGGACAAGAAGTGGGCTCTAGTGGGCTGGGATAAAATCTACATGCCTGATTCAATAGGTGGACTGGGTCTTAGGGATCCATGAAAGCTCAATCACATAATGGGGGCAAAACTTTGGTGGCGATGGCTCAAACACCCTACAGAGTTATGGGATAAACTTTGGAATCTCAAATATGCACCTACCACTAGCGAGGAACTCCTCATCAGACTAAATGATCTGATTCAAGGATCCAACATATGGAATGCATCTTGGTGCAATCACCTTGTCATACAGAAATATGCCTTTTGGGAGATACGAAATGGAGAGCGGTCCTTATTCTAGCAGGGCTCCTGGCAACAATTGCTACCGTTGCACTCAATGGAAGAGCTAAGCCTCCTTCATTAGCAAATGCAATTCAGGGATACACTACATGTAAAGGACCTTTGGAAGGAAAATTTTCTGCAACACCTGTGGCGCATACGGAAGACTCAACCCCATGAACTAAACATACCGGAAGATAGCAATACACAATGTTGGGGGGATTTGGCCTTGTAGCGAAAGATCCACATCAATGAAGAACCATACATCCTCAGGTGGGGACACTTGCCTACAGAAAACTTCTCGGTAAAAGAAGCCTACAATCTTCAGGAAAATTACCACATGCAACCAAAAGAGCACATTTGGGGTAAAATTTGGAACCCCAAATTCTGGTCGAAAGTCTCCATTTTTCTTTGGCTAATTTCCCAGAATCATATACTCACTTGGGATAACCTTCAAAATCGGGGCTTTGTGGGACCTTCAATATGCCTCTTCTACTGACAACAAGAGGAAACAATGGAGCACATCCTAAATCAATGCTCTCAAAGTGGAGTAATCTAGGACATGGTAGCGCAAATAATGCGTCACTCCAACAGAAACAAAGCCAATATTGTCAGGACTATTGAAAGTTGGGACTCCATTACCTATCAAACCCCAATCATAGATCACATCTGGAAATTATTACCAGGATTCATAGTCTCGCAAATCTGGAAAGAGAGAAACAAAAGAATCTTCCACTCCACTTTCTCTCCCCCCCCCATTACTTGGGCAAAGATCCTCACCCT
>ML818146.1:19934-48583 GCA_009831015.1 Picea engelmannii
CTAGTCTCTATGAGCCAAGGCTTCTTTTTTGCACACAAGACACACTTAATCATTTCACTTCATTTCTAGTTTGAGCATGTGCACATGGAGGAATCCCTCTATCCACATTTGTATCATGCATGCCCCAACACAACCTTTGACCCAGAGTTCCACATTATTCCAACATTACCAACCTCATGCAATGAACAACGAGAAAATCACCACTCAACACAAACAAACATTTCTTTTAGCGTGTCTCCTCCACTTAGTGACTTTCATAAACTGTTGGAAAGTGCTACATATCATAATTCCATTATCTTCTTCAACAATTCAATCTATATTATTTACAAACATCCTCCCAGATCCTCTTATTTATCATAATAACACCTATTCATCACAAAGACCCACAAGTTTTATTGCACCACAACCAAAATCAATGGGAACGAGGATTTGGATTCTAAACACATGGGACTTCTTCCGCATTGATATTCTTTTCAATATAAGTCTTGAATCACCATAAAAAATCTTTAATATACCAAGAAAGAGAAAGCTCCAATAATCGACATCAAAACCTCAACAATAAGATCTTTTATTAATCATAGTCACAAATTATATCTAGCAATTCACAACAATTTGGAATGAGAGGAGTGCCTTTATTTATAGAGGAGGCTTCAACATCATTCCAATTCTTTATTAATTCTTTCTCCCTAAAATTATCCTAGGAAACTAAGAAATAAGAATTTTCATCCACACAAAGAAGGAGACTAAGTCAATACATAATCAAATGATGCCACATGTACAAAAAACCATCATGAGAGAGGGTCATCCTGCAAAGAAAGGGGACGATTTTGTCTTCGAGGCCAACGTTCCAAGGAAAGAGTGATGTGAAAGCCTTAAAACATGGTGAAGTATCATCCCAAGCAAGCAAGGTACCGTGATCTCTCTCCTCCAAGCGGAACAACCTCCTGAAACAATGGAGAAGGACCTCAAAAGTGGACGACCTCCTCAAAATGTCCTCAAGGAATGCTCAAAAGGTATCTCCAAGGTGTGACCAAGCACTCAAATCAAGCAAAGATTCTCCACAAGGAAAGGAAGATGCCTCTCCAAGTCAAGTCATCACCAAAATCACCCTCATGGCTGTCATAAAACCCACAAGTGTGGGTCGGCCCTCAAATCATGTAAGGAACATCTCCAAAAGAGATGAAAAAAGAGGGTGCTTAGGAATCTCCAACATGGAATGTGTAGAGGATGTCCATGTATGCAATATTAGACCAAATATTCCTTGGAGGGTGTGACCAATGCCTCGAGATATGTGTACTACCTTGAGAACCGTGACACTGCCTCGAGAGACATGAAATCAAGTGAGCATTTGCAGAATCATTTGTTATAGTAGATTGCCAAAGTGTGATGAATACATAAGATAGGGATTCATGCTTAGGAACAAAGTAATTGTGTTATACATAGGTGTGACAACATTTACAAAGAGAAACATTTTTACATCATATACAAAGGGGTAAGAGAGACTAGTAGCTCCCCTAGATCATGTGTTCTAGTAGATCCACCCTAAGATGGTTACATACCAACCCAGATCATAAATTACCAACATGATTAAGAGTTACCAACATCAAGGGGAAATTGATTGTAACCATAAAATCAAAGTCTATCTTGAAATGGGGACTAAAAGGACGGGCCATGACCGACCACATGGGGCTTGGAGATACTACATAGGCCCCCCACCAATACATAGAACATCCAAGCATGGTCCAATACAATACATGAGTGCAAATACAACCACACTTTTGGCTCATCATGATACAATAAGGTACATAATCTACTCATATGATGGTCTACATCTGGAAAAACAATATAGGGAACATTAACGTGTAACAAGTATCATTAGAGGAAGTGAAGAGCCTCAACAAACCCACTGAAAAGTACAACTGGAAAGATTAGGACCATGCTTTAGAGTCTCAAGATTTTTTGTTTGCACAAAAAAATAATATGTGGATTAATATTAAAAATTATTTAAATTTTCTTTTGATCGATGTCATTGTGTTTATCTTTGGTCATGAAAAGGATAAGGGTGGGGTGGAAACCCTAGGTTCACCTCAATTATCTCCTCTTGTAATGGATTAGCAGATTAATCCCTTGCAATGATTGTATTGGATTATTTTGAGCATAAATGGATGCTTGTTGGGCCTAACCAATTACTATGCATCTAATGATGCTAAAGATAAGATAAAGTTATTTATGTCCAATGAATGACAATGGATAGCATAATGACACAAAGGAGTACTTGTTGGTTACTCAAGTACAAGAAAATCATACAAGCATTACAATCTAAGATTGAACAAAGTTGTGGAAAGCATCAACGTAACAATTGATGAAACAGGCAGACCGGAATCAAAGGAAGAAGAAAACAAATCAATGGAACAAATTTTCGAAGAAGAAGCAGAAGATGAAGTAGAAGAGAATCCGACAGAAACATAAGAGCAAGTTCATAAAGTATTTCCAAAGACACCTAGCAAACGAGTATAGAAGAATCATCCTTCAGATCAGATTATTGGAAACAAAGATGCAGGAGTTGAGACTAGAAGAAAAATCCATTCACCAAAACAAACACACCTAACACTCTTATCTATAATTGAACCAGACTGTTTTGAAGAAGCCAACAAGGATGAATTTTGGAATAAGGCCATGGATTAAGAATTGGATCAAATAGAGAAAAATGACACTTGGTAATTGGTTCCAAGACCAAAGAATAAGAATGTGATCGACACAAAATGGGTTTTCAGGAATAAATTAAATGAAGATGGACAAGTTACAAGTAACAAAGCTAGATTGGTATGTAAAGGGTATGCACAGATTGAAGGAATCGACTTTGAAGAGACATTTGCCCCAGTTGCCATAATGGAAGCAATCCATTTTCTTTTAGCTTATGCATGCTCCAAAAATGTTAAAGTATATCAGATGGACGTAAAATCATCTTTTCTGAATGGGGAACTTGAAGAAGAAGTCTACATTGAACAACCAAAAGGATTTCAGTTGTTAGAGAACATAGATTATGTGTGTAAATTAAAGAAGGCCTTGTATGGTCTAAAACAGGTTCCTAGAGCATGGTACTCTAGACTGGATAAGTATTTGCAGCAGGCAGGGTTCAGAAAAGGAAGTGCAGACATCAACCTCTACATCAAGGTAAGTCAAGGTAATATTTTATTAATTGAAGTTTATGTTGATGATATTATTTTTGGTAGTGATGATGACATGTTAAGCCAAAAATTTGCAAAAGATATGCATAATGAATTTGAAATGTCGTTACTTGGAGAACTATCCTTCTTTTTGGGACTTCAGATATGTCAAAGCAAGTAAGAAATCTTTATTTCTCAGACCAAGTATATCAGAGAAATGCTAAAGAGGTTCGGAATGGAAGATTGCAAACCAATTATCACTCCCATGCAAACCAGTTGCAAGTTGGGCAAAGTTGATGATTCGAAGTCTACAGATAAGAGGCAATACAAGTCAATGATTGGCAACCTACTATATGTGACAACATCCAGACCAGATGTAATGCAGGCAATTGGATAGGTGGCGCGATTTCAAGCAACACCAAAGGAGTCACATGTGTTAGCAGTGAAGAGGATTTTCATATATCTCGAAGGAACATAAGAGTTTGGATTATGGTATCCAAAAGGAAAGGATCTATCACTTATTGCCTGCACAGATGCAGATTGGGTAGGATGTATTGATGACCGATGAAGCACCAATGGAGCGACGTTCTACTTGGGTGAGTGTTTAATATCATGGCTAAGCAAGAAACAATCCTACAGTCGAGGCAGAGTATATTGCAGCAACATCATGTTGTACACAAGTTCTTTGGATGAAACAAACTCTGACAGATATACATGTTGAGTATGATGAGCCCATTCCAATCTATTGTGATAATACAAGCGCCATCAGTATCTCGAAGAAGCCAGTGATGCACTCCAAGACGAAGCACATTCTAATCAAGTATCACTTTCTATGGGAGCAGGTTGTAGAAAAGAACATCAGAGTTGAGTATGTGGGCACAAAAGAACAAGTGGCATACATCTTCAAAAAACCACTCCCACGGGAATCCTTTGAATATTTTCGCTAGAGACTTGGAGTTATTTCTACTCCAAAATGAATGCTTTTTGAATGCTTATTTTATATGTCTTAGATTTACACGAGGAAGCACCATAAGAGAACAGTTCAGTCAGGGGGAGCAACCCCGGATGGAAAGATACCTTTTCCATTGATGAAAAAGGGGGAGAGATTTATCAGATGCAGAGGACAGAGTCAGAGGACAAAGGCATGGTTCCAGGGGGAGCATCAGTGATATGATTTCAGTATTGCATTAGAGTGTTGCCATCAATGCCAAAGGGGGAGATTGTTGATTAAGGTTGGTTGTCATTGATGTCAACCCTTGAATAAATCCTCGTAGCAGAAGGTTTGGGTAATGGACCCAAGATTGTTTGATGTAAAGATGACTCATTATTATCTTGTCATGGTTGATAAGAAGAAAAAATGGATGAACTCCAAAGTGGTCCCCTTATGGTGAAATCCCTCACGGGAAGACGCTTTGCGGAGTGAGAGAACTCGTGCTTATTTGAGGAATAATAAGATGAAGGACAATGAATTTGTGAGTGAAACTATCCTAGATGGATATTGCTTGTCATGTCGTTTCTAGTGGGATGTGGAACTTCACATAACTCCTCACGGTTAGAGAGTTATGACCATATGAAGTTGGAGAACCCTCATGAGTCTCATAGAAGCCCCCAAGAGTCAAAGTGTTTTGCAAAAAGAAATTTTTTTAAATGAAGAAGCCTTAAAATAAGGAAAGTGTAAGGCTACATGAATATATAAATAAGAGACAAAGCTCACTCATAAAAACCACACTTGTACATATTGGATATCTATTTTCTTGTGTAAAGCTTATTGTAAATACTTGTGGATACATCTGAAGTGGCGAACGTCTGAGGTAGCACGAAGGGTTGACGGTGAAATTCTCGGATTTACAGAAAACCCTATTTTCTAGTGTGTACGCGGGCTGCCTGTGTACAGGGTGTGTATACGTTAGCTATCTGTGTATATGGTGCGTACAATACATCAGATCCATGTGGGCTGTCTGTGTATAGGGTGCGTATATGCGGGCTGTCTGTGTATAGGGAGCGTACATGCTAATAAAGTCATGGAAACTTGAGAAGATGAAGATGCAGAGGCTCTAGATTATGAGATCAAGCTCCCACAAAGGTCTAAAGTGCTCAGATACATCAGATCCATCCATTGGTTCAAAAGGTATGTCTTATTTCTATGAATAGTTGGATTTTGATGTATGCATGAGGAATGGCAATGGAGATTTGAGGATTCTCCCTAGAAAGACTAGTGGCTACATGTGATCTTTTGCATAATTCACATCTACAGAATTATAGTGCTGGTATGTTCATCATTGATACTTCTTGTATTTATTGGCATATGGATAAGGGTTTTTATGCTACATGGTTGAGAGATTGTATTTGTGTAGTAGTTGATATATTGAGATCATGAATATCAAAAGGGGTTGATGACTAAGATCATGTGAAGGATATTATACTTGTTCATGATTACACATACCTACATGACACATGACTAGAGAGAGACATACTTGTGTTGATTAAAGGTTATATATGAGGATGCATGCATAGGGTATAGTTACAGTCTGGATATAGTGACATGTTACAGATCTATGTGAAAGAAGTTACAAAAGATCAGAAGTTTTCAAGAAAAGGAAACCCTAGTTTTCAGAAGGCATACGTAGGTTGCATAATAGTTTGGTAGCGTACATACGCGTGTTGCATAATAGATAGGGCACGTACATATGCGAGCTGTTACACTATAGGTCGCGTATCTATTGTAATTTTTGTAGATACATGTTCAGTTCAGGTACAGATTGATTACAGGGCAGTTGTACAGATTGGATACAGGTCAGTGGTACAGGTTGTTACAGTTGTACAACAGTATATCTCACAGTGACAGTTTGACAATGGTTCCATCATTCTACTTATACTTCAGGGCGGTTGGACGAGGAAAGGACAGGTGGTTGTAGCCACCTTCCGGTTGTAGCTGAAGAACTTAGGGGGTTGTAGCCTCCTTCTGGTTGTAGCCAGAGAATTGGGGAGTTGGAGCTTCCCTCAGGTTGTAGCCTGAGAAAATAGGGGGTTGAAGCCTCCTTCCAGTTGCAGCTGGAAAAAAAAGGAATTTGATGCTTCCAATGAATGTAATTCTTCAAGACATATAAGAAAAACAATTATGTGGTTTTCTCCTGATTTGGGTTTCCACGTAAAACACTGGTGTACTATGTATGTGTGTGATTGTTCATTTCTTATTGCTCATTATTGGATAATAATTCTACATTGATATAACACTAGGATTATTTGGAGAAAAAAGGATTATAATTACGCTATTACTGATTCACCCCCCTCTTAGTAATCCAACACTAAGTACATCAACGCCAATATAAAGTGGGAGTGCAAGGGTCACTCTTATAAAAGCAAAAAAGGGTTCTTTTGAGGCATTGGATGGTTCACAAGCTCCGATAATCCCAATGTATTATATATGGGGATTTCAATATGGAGGGAACATATGAAGATAACAAAGGCACACTGCTAGTTTTAATGACCTACGGTGAGAAATCAACCTAGAATACCCTCAAGGCCAATCTAGGGTTATATGGCCTAAATAAATTTAGAAGGAAGAAGTCTCACGAGTTTTGTTTCACCTGGTCTAATTTTTGAAAGGGAGAGAAATGCATTCTCAAAAGGATGTCTGGGCCATGGGACTCAACTAAATTGGGTTATGGGGAGGAAAATGTCTTAAACCATACATATATTTATTTCTCTATTTCTCAGGGAGTTATGAAAACGAGGATGCATAAAGCTTAATTCATTATGATTGCTTCTCATCCTAAAAACTAGAATTGTATCAAATGTATTAAAATAATTTGGAACACTCTTGTAAGTTTTAAACCTTTGAATTTAAATAATGCATACAAATTCTTAAGCAAAATAGAAAGAAAAACAATGCCACACACATAATACACAAAGATTTACCCTGGAAACTCTTAACTAGGAAAACCAACAAACCTTAGAGCCACACCTCTATCTTCTTCATTATATTAACTTCACCATTCATAATACAATATTTAGGTATTCCACGACATCCAAATCCCTAATTTGTTAAATCTAATTAGATTACAACCATGTTCCCTTAACCAGGATTAGATTACAATGGGTCGAAAAACCATAAAACCACAAAACAAGCTAAAAAACAAACCAAAAATGGCCCAAAAATTTTGGTTAGGGGCTCCCACCCTCGAACCTTGAACAGGGGGGCTTATCCACCCCCCAAAATATGCGATATGCAAAGAATATAACACTTATCCAACAATTCTACCCAAACCCAAAAGCCATGAAAATAATATAACACATTCCCAACATTCTCCCACTTGTTGTTTTCTTTGCAAACACGGGCCTAGGTTTTACAAGATCAATAGTTAATGGAAAAAATGCCCATTGCTTCTCTACACTAAGAGAACTTATGAGTACTAACAGAGTTCATCAATGATTTTGCAACATTCTTCAAAGTGTTAACCTTCACCAAAAATACCTTCTTGTCTTCAACCATGTTTTTCACAAAGTGGTATTGAATATCAATATGGTACATTTTAGAATGATAAGCAATGTTCTTTACCAGAAATATTGCATTTTGACTATCACAATATAACCTTATAGTTTTTTGAAGAAACCCAATACCTAAACATAATCTTTGTAACCATATAGCCTCCTTACTTGCATGAGTGATTGCCATGTATTCAATTTCAGTAGTTGAGAGTGAAACTATAGCCCGTCTCTCGCTCATCCCACTTATTGCTCCTCCAAATAGGCTGAAAACATACCCACTTGTATATATTTTGCGATCTAGATCTCCAACCCAATCTACGTCAACAAATCCATGTACATCTAACACTTTGTTTGGTCTAGGTCTTCTTTGGTAGCAGATTGCATAATTTGTAGTGCCACACAAATACATGAAAACCCTCTTTACAGTTTTCCAATGCTCCTTCATCAGTTTTGACATATACTTGTTTTAGTATAGACCATTGCATCCATAAAATTTCCACCAACACTAACATAGGGAACACATGACATGTCCCCTTCCTCTTCTCGTGTCTCAGGACACTGATTTGTAGATAACTTTACACCTACAAGAATAGGGATCTTGATTAGTTGACATTCCTACATATTAAACCTCTGAAATACTGTCTCAACATATTTCCTATGATTCAATGAGAGTTTCCTATTTTCCTAATCTCTTTTAATTTCCATGCCCAAAATACAATTGTAACACTAAGATCTTTCATATCAAATTCATAAGACAATTGGGTTTTGACATCCTTGATTTCCTCGTTGTTTCCAATCAACAACATGTCATCAACATACAATACCACATAAATAAAATGATCACCAACTAGATTGGAATACATGCAGTGATCAACTTTGATTCTTGAGAAACCAAGTCTCGATATATAAGTATCAAACTTTTGATACCATATTCTTTAAGATTGTTTTAATACATATAGGGACTTTTTCAACTTGCAAACTAGCTCTTTCTTTCCCTTCACTGCAAAACTTTCTAGTTGTTTCATGTAGATTTCTTCTTCAGGATCCCCATGTAGGAATGTTTTCTTTACATCCTTCCGCTCTACTTCAATATCAAAAGCAACAACAATAGACAAAATAAATCGAATACTAGTTAATTTAGCAACATGAGAAAAAAATTCACCAAAATCAATTCCCTTTACATGGGAATATCCCTTTGCTACTAAGAAAGATTTGTATTTATCCACTTTACCTTATGCGTTCAACTTCTTCTTAAACACCCATTTTCCACCAACGGGTATTCTTCTAGGTGGAAACTCAACTAGATCCCAAGCCTCGTTCTTATCCAAGGCAATGATTTCTTCAACCATGGCCTTCTTCCAAAGTTTACTATCCTTTAAATCCACCGCCTCCCTAACAACTATGGGATTATCATAAGTAATAGATAAAGAAAAACTAGCATGAAAATCATGTGGAGTATACCTTTTTGGTTGCCTTCTTTCCTGAACCAATCTCCTCAAAACTAGATTATGAGGTTCTTCTTCTTCTTTTGATTCATCTTGTTTTGTTGAGTTACATTCTTCATCATTCAACTCAAATTCTATTACCTTTGGTTCTTTTTCCCTTTGTAGGAATTCATATTTGGGAACATCTTTAAACCCTCCAAAAACAACATCCCAACTACATACAATCTTCTTAGTTAGTAGGTCCCAAAGTTTATAACCTTTTATACTGTATTTATAACCAATAAAGATACAATTTTCAACTTTATTATCAAGCTTACTCCTATTTTCCTTTGGAACATGTACATAAGCATCACAACGAAAAACCCTGAAATGTTTAAGAGATGGTTTATTACCATTCCAATTTATGTGGAGTTTGTTTGACTAATATTGATGAGGGTGATCGATTGTGATGTTATCCTCTCCTTGACAACAACAAAGATGGACTAAGTATTATAGTCACCCCTCTAGACTATAGTCCCATGGGTAAAAAGGGGTCGAGGAAATAAAATTCACTTAAGGAATTAAAGTGATTTTATTAAAAAGTGACTTTCAAGAAGAAAAGAAAAGGTGAAGGTAACTTAAGTGAAAAACCAAATCACAACCTTAGTAAAAAGAAAAAAAGGCAACTCAACTGAGAATTAGATTGGGAGGTATAAAAGAGAGAGGAGGCACCTCACTCATTCTTGTCTATTTTCTCATTGTGATCACTTGAGCTCTACAACTTACGTTTTGATGGTTTTGAGTCAATAAACCCTAGAGCCCAGCAAGGAGGTGAAAGATTCCTTTGTTACTTGTCCAAGATTGGCCAAGGAGGTGAAAGATTCCTCTATTCCTGGTCCAAGCTTGGCCAAGGAGGTGCAAGATCCCTCCCTTTCCATTCTATCCATTCACAAGTATTCATCACTCATGATTCGGAGGCTAGGGCGTAGATTTGAAATATTTTCCAGCAGTGGGGCGCAACTCCAAGGGAAGAAGCGTTAGATTTTCTCTAGGGAGGCTAGATCATCCTTTACACCTGTTATAGGGTTCATTGCTAGGGTTATAACACCCTTTTGCAACCTTTACTTCAGGGTTTCTCTTATTATATGATTTTTTGTGTCTTGGTCGAATTTTTGAAGGAGGGCACAACTCTCACCGAGGAGGCTTAGAGATATGGAGGAGGACTTAAGGGTTTTAACCCTAGCTTGCCGCCATCCATCTACTTGGCACTTGATCTACATTTTTGACTGTATTTTGGAGCTATTTGGAGGTCATTGACTAGAGGTTCAAAATATTGAGTTTATCCAGCCAGCCAAGGTCGTACCAGTCCTAGATCTAGACACATAGAGAGTTACAAGCTTAGATATGAGGGGTCCAACTGTAAAGGGGAACACATTGATCTTGTAATAATCCATATTCAGTTGGGGAATCTCCAGGAGGCTCCATATCTTTCTATATTGTACCATATCTATAGATCCATGTATGAAGATCACTTATATTGATAAATAAAGGTCATATATAAAGCTTGCTATCTTTCTTCGTGTATTTTCTTCATTATCTTGTGTTCCATACTTGTTGTGATGTCATCTATGCAATAAAACTCATCAAAACACTTCAACACATATTTCTGTAATTAAAAACTGCAAAACAAAACACCAAACACCAAACATAAAACCCTAATCCTGGCCAAAATTGCCTCGGAATATTACAATGGTATCAGAGCGAATTTCCTTCACCAGCCTGAACAAAATATAGATGACCAGGAGAAGAAGCCGTGGGGGACAACCATTAATAGGTATTCCAGAAGGGGAAGAGCCGTAAGTTAGGAGACTCATGAAACATAAAATGCTACATCTGAAGAGGCCGAAATTTTGGCTAAAAAGGTAGCTCAGACAATGCATAATGCACTACAGAATAGTCAGGAATCTATGCAGTGCAACCTTTAGGAAAAGAAAAAACACCTATCTTTGAGGCATATATAACTTAAACTATCCTTTTCTAGTTTGCAAAGAGGGCAAGACAAAATGATATCTTTGTTGGACGAACAGAGTAAACATCAAGGTATTATCTCTCAATATTTGATGGAACAAAGACATGGTAAAGACCCACCCTTTTTTGGTGGAAGTCATGATGCTGGTGGATCTTGTGGGGGAAATGGAAACCATGAGGAGTCCATACATATAGATCATGTGGGGGAGCATGGGCCAAATGATGGAATATCAATTCCATCTCACACAGTTAGCAGGACCACCCCTAGGTCATACATGCTTACCTTCCTATATACATAGAGGAGGGAAGCTAATGCCTTGGATTCAAAAAGTTTGGGTGACGAGTGCGAAACTGTAGAAAGGGAATACAATGCCATGAGCACAGGATTCAAGAGACAAGTTTCTATGGGGGAGTATTTCCACTTGAGTATGAAAAGTAGATCCAAGGAGCGCTACAAAGGTGTCAATGATCTTGGACGAAGGGATGGAAGAATGGAGTTACCCTCCTTTGATGGATCAGATCAAATCCAGGTTACAACATGGGTGCAAAAGATGGATGCTTACCTCCAATTGAATTCTATGGAGGAAAGAGAAGCTACCAAGTTTGCAAATTTATATCTGATGGGGAAGGCACATGAATGGTGGTTCTATGGAATAACCACCTTGGGCCATAGACACATAACCTCTTATCAAGAATTCACGCAAAGGCTCATTGACATGTTTGACAAAGGAGACCTAGATCGCCATTTCAGGGAGCTTACACAGATTAAGCAAATAGGTTCAGCTGAGGCCTTTATTGAGGAGTTTCAAAGAGTATCAGTGATGGTTCCAGATATGGAATAATCTAGATTACTTATGTTGTCTATAGATGGATTGACTGAACCAGTAAGAGGATGGGTTAAGGCTTTTAATCCCGTGACCTTGAAAGATGTTATTGAGCGCACCAGAGATCTAGTTGGGGCAACAAATAAAAACAAATTCACACCCAAACCTCATATCATTCCTAGGGGCTGTGACATTAGGCCAATGGATAAAGGCAAGGATAAGTTGGAGGGAGCCATAAGAAGGGATTTACGAAGAAAACAACTTTGATTCACTTGCAAAGAACCTTGGAAACCAGGTCATAGGTGTTTAGGCAAGGGGACAATTCACTACACAAAAGTGATATCGGACAGTGAAGAGGAGACAAATGAGGAAGGGGCTAGAGCTATCCATGCTATGCAGACCAACCACAAGGAGGAATATGAAGCCTTGCATGCACAAGGTAGTGGGGCATCCTTACCCCTTGATGTTGGAATAAAAAAGGTCACCATTGTCTCTATGAGTGGGGTGCCTAAATTTAACACCTTTCAGATAAAGGGAGTTGTACAAGGACAACGGGAAACAAATTTCATAGATGGTGGGGCTTCTCATAACTTCATTGAATGGATATGGTAGAGGGCTTCTTGGTTGAAGTGGCAGGAGGGTGCACTATTGCTTGTGATAGGTACATTCCACATATGAGTTTGACATTGGGCAGGTACACTTTGATACATAACTTTTATGTGGTGGAAATTCCAGAAACAAATATCATTTTAGGTGTGTAGTGGATTAGAACCTTGGGGTCAATCACCAGTAATTACAAAACCATGGAAATGTCCTTCAACACAGAAGAAGGAAAAAGAGTCATGCTTAAAGGGATGACAGGGGATTCTCCAAGAGTGGTGACAACCAAGAAAATGCATGCCATATTTAGGTGATAAGAGATAGTATTTGTAGTTGAATGCTTCATCATGGACACAAATGATGGGAAAAACAATCAATACCCTCCAAACATACAAAGGATCCTCCACAAGCATAAAATGGCCTTTGAGCCTATTCCTCCAAGGCAACCACCAGACAGGGGGTTTGAACATATTATAGAATTGAAAGAAGGGGCCAAACTAGTCATCACTACCCCTTACCGACATCCCAAGAAGTGCAAGGATGAGATAGAAAGTGTCATCAAATAATTACTAGCCATGGGGAATATCAGACCAAGTTCAAGCCCATTCGCATCATCGGTTGTGTTGGTCAAAAAGAAGATGGAACTATGTGCATGTGCATAGATTACAAAACATTGAATAAGATAATCATGAAGAACATATACCCCATTCCAAGAATATATGAGCTATTGGATGAACTGTATGGTGCAGTATACTTCAACAAAATTGATTTGCGCTCTGGATACCATCAAATCAGGATGAGGGAGCAAGACATACACAAGACAACCTTTAGATGTTATTTTGGAAACTATGAGTTCCTTGTTATTCCTTTTGGACTTACCAATGCGACAACTACCTTTCAATACTCCATGAATCATGTGTTTAACAAGCAACTAAGGAAATATATGATTGTATTTTTTGATGATTTACTGATTTACAACAAAACTTGGGAAGAACATCTCAAACATGTGGACCACATTTTGAGAATTATGGAGGAGCAGTATTTATATTCCATATATTCAAAATGTGAGATTGGAATGACAAAGGTCCTTTACTTGGGACACATTATTGGAACAAAAGGGGTACATGTACATCAAGAGAATATTCGAGCTATCAGTAATTGGCCCACACCCATAACAATTACATAACTTAAATTTTTTCTTGGCATCTGCAGTTACTACAGAAAATTTTTGATCCAGATTTAGGAGCACAACGAACTGATTAACATAATGAATACAATAAACACAAAGATACGAAGAATGACACAGATATCTAGGGAACAATATCTTCTATCGAATAATGAAATAGGATGAAACTGTAAAACTACAGAACTAAAAACACATGCTCGAATGGTGGTAGCTATCTCTGAGAAGAGATGTGACTGCTACGCGCATCCGTTGAGCAGAATGAATTACAATGAGCCTCCAACGACCTTTTTTATATTACTCATGAATGCCAAAACGATAGACATCCAAAAACCTAACCCTAGAAGGTGAAACACCAAAAGTCATGTGGGCCCCTATGGTTAAGTTGGTTCAAGTTGGTACCTCAACTTCTTAGAGTCGTAACTTTTGCATAAGACCTCTGTTTTAGGCGCATGATAGCCCGTTGGAAAGGTCTTTCAGAGAAATACACATTCTGCCATCAAACTCTAACTCTGTATACAGTTTGACTGTGGCAAGCCAAAAAAACAACGTTTAGGGCCCCAAAATGACCCTGGAAGTACAAAAAGATGTGCTAACATGAAAACATACAAAATAAGCCAGTTGGATTAGGCGAGAGGCCACCAGTATCCACCTGGAGGATGTGTGGGGCTTCAGACAACCCTATAAGTGTAGAACCCACAATTACAAAGAAGTACATAAGAACATGTTGAACAAAAATGGACAAGAGGAGCTAGTTGGAATAGGTGGGTGGCCACAAATATCCACCTGGATCAATCCTACCCCCTTAGGAAGCAATGGTCTCCATTGCGTTGAGTTCCCCCATTAGGTGAAGAAACTTCTGCTATATTTGGCCCCGGGTGAGCCACTTTACTTGGTGTAGGAGTTGCTTTGCCTTGATAACCCGATAAAGTTGGATCCTCTGCTGGCGAGTGCCTTTGACCTGTGTGTCCACTATCTGATCAGTGTATGATTGTTCCATGAAGTTATGGTTGAGCTCTGTTGGTGTCAGCTATTCTGTGATCTCTGAGGTGTCGAATAATGGTGGAAAATATGGTCGAAGGAGGTCCACATTGAACACTAGATGTAGGCCAAGGAAGGGTGGAGTGTTGAGCTCAAAATCATTGCTACCCACAACCTTGGTGATAGTGTAAGGCCCATAATGAAGTGGGAGAAGCTTCCGGTGGGGCTTTGTGATACGCTCCTTCTGCAAATGTAACCATACTTTGTCGCCAATCTGAAGCTGGTGTGGTACCCTGTGTTGATCATGGTGTTGCTTATACTTAGCATTGGATTTCTGTAAAATCTCCTGGACCTGTTGGCGGATGTGTTGAATCCACTCAATGAATATGGTGGCTTTGTCGATCGCAGAATGATCAGTGGAAGGGTTTGTCTGTGTGGTGGCAAGAGGAAGTGCAACATCAATGGGTACCAAGGGTTGGAATCCCAGACCCACCTGAAATGGGCTATGGTCAGTGGAACTATGGAGAGCCCTATTGTAACTATGTTGAACATAGGGGAGACTCTCGTCCCATGTACATGGATACTTAGAATTGTACATCTGCATGATGTGCACAATCATTCGATTGACGATCTATGTTTGGTCGTTGGTTTGGGGGTGGAAAGCGATAGATTTTGTGAGCTTGGTGTCCAATAGAGACTAGAGACTTGACCAAAATGTGCTGAGGAACCCGTTGTCTCAGTCAGAGATAATGGTCTATGGTATCCCAAAGTGGACCCACACTCGTTCGAAGAAGATCTTGGCAATATCTCTCGTTGTGATATTCTTCTTGTAGGCTGTGAGGATGGCCATCTTCGAAAACTGATCAATGACCACAAATACACAATCATTTCCTTGCTTGGTGGATGTCAAGCCAGACATGTAATCCATTGAGATAGATTCCCAAGGCTTCTCGGGAATAGGAAGAGGGGTGCATAAGCCTTACTCTTGATGGTTGGATTGGAAATAGCACAAGAAGTGAAATATATGATATACTTGCTGACGTCCTGTCGAAGTTTTAACTAATAAAAATTATTCTGAAGAATGACACATTTTTCTACACGCCAAAATGTCCTACCACCCGACTGTAGTGGGCTTCCCAAATCAGTTTTGCACACTTGATTGTAGGAACATAGAGATGCCCCAGGTGGCATAAGAGTCCAACCTGAATGTGAAAATCGGTGACAGTTGCACCTGTACCCAAGAGCTGATAGGTGGTGGTGAAGAACGTATGTTGCTGATAAAGTTGGGGCCACTCGGATGCTTCATGTCCACAAGAATGGAACACAATGGTGAGTGCAGCCACAGGAGGCCGACTGAGGCAGTCAGGGACATGATTAGAGATACATGTCTTATACTTGATGTTGATATGGAACTGGTGTAGGTAGGTGGACCACTTCTGATGGTGATCGTTCTGCAATTTCCCCCGTGTCTGTATGAACTGCAGAGGCTTGTGATCAGTGTGTACGATCATATCTTTTCCCAAAATGTAATGTTTCCATTGAATACAAGCTTGTACAATGGAATACATTTCCTTGTCATAGGTGGGGTATTTCCAGACAATATCGGAGAGTGTCTCACTATGGTATGCCACCGAATGCCCATATTGAGTGAGAACTATGCCCACAACATAGTCATATGCATCAGTCTCAATCTCGAACGGTTGTTGCAGATCGGGTAAGGAGAGTACTGGAGCTGAGCACAATCGATGCTTTAGATCATCGAATGCTCGTTGTTGCTCCTTCCCCCACAGGAACTTGGCCCTACTATATCCCTTGGTCACTTGGCTGAGGGCCCATGAAATATGGGAGAATCCCAACATGAACCGTCGGTAGAAGTTGGATAATCCCAAGAAGATCTGAAGCTCAGTCAGTGTGGTCGGGGATGGCCAATTACGAATGAATTGGATCTTCGCTAGATCAACATGTACCCCATGCTCATAAACAATATAGCCCAAGTAGTGGATCCTGTTCATGCCAAAAGAGCATTTTTCCAAGTTGGCATATAGCTTGTGCTGCCGTAGAGTGCTTAAAACCTGTTGAATATGCTGCATGTTCTCCTCCCACGTTCTGTTGAAGATGAGGATGTCATCCAAATATACCACCACAAAGGAGTTGGTGAAGGGTCTGAATACATCATCCATCAACCTCATGAAAGTGGCTAGTGCATTTGTTAAGCCAAAGGGCATGACTAGCCATTCGAAGAAACCTTCTTTAGATTTGAAGGCTATCTTCCATACATCAGTTGGTTCGATGGGAATTTGGTGGTAGCCAGACTTTAGGTCAATCTTGCTGAAGAACTTTTCCCCCTTGAGTTGGTCAAGAAGGTCATAAATCCTAGGAACGGGGTACCGATTCCTAACTTTGATTTTATTTAAGGTTATGCAATCAATGGAGAGTCACCATGTCTCGTCCTTCTTCTGCACCAGTACAATTGGGCTTCCACAAGGGGAGGAGATGGGTCTGATGTGCCCCTTTTGAAGCAACTCATCGATCCGTCGCCCAATTTCTTCATTTTCTATTAGCGAGCGATGATAGATTGGTCAATTAGGTGGAGGTGCGTCGGGGGTCAGATCAATTGGATGCTTGACTTGACAGTGTGTCGATACCCCTGTAGGTGAGGATAAGATGTCTGTATTTTTCCACGATCCCGTCCACTTGCTTCTGCTGCAAAGAGAGGCTCTGTGTAGAGGCCACAGATGTGGCAATGACCTTCTGCTTACTATGAGCACAGATCACAAAGAAGACGAACTTCCTGGTCTGTGAGATGACCTTACTGCATTGCTTAGAAGAGATTAAAGAAATATCAGTAGGCGACGCTACCTCTGGTATCCTGTACAATTGTCTACCCAAAGCAATAATAACACTACGGGGTCTAGACTCATACACAACATGATGCTTCCACAAATATGGTTGTCCTAAAATAACATCACAAACTTCAAGGTGAGAAATATCACACAATACCTCATCTTTGAAAGGCTTGATGCCGTAGGGAAGACAACACTGTTGGCTGACACGAAGATCTCTTTCTTGGTGAAGCCAGCTGATGGTGTAGGGCTGCAGGTGTGATGTCATTAGAAGGTTCAACCGCTTGTCGATCTCTACTGAAATCAGGTTCTTTTGAATCCCTTTATCGACAATGAAATGAAGTGGAGCCCCCTTTACCCACATTTGTGAGTGAAAGAGGCATTTTCCTTCCTCTGGTTCTTCTGGTTTGCTTGGTCAGACTTTGGTGGTAGTGAAAGTGGCACTGGGTTCAACATCGATAATCTGCTTCCCTCCTTTAGGATTTGATTCAGAATCAGAATCGACCTCTGACTCGAAAGCCTTCAGTTCGACTATGAGTGACTTCTTGGAGCGACATTCTTCAGTGTTGTGCCAAGGGATTTTATGGTACTCACACCATTTTCCCATGTCCTTATTCGTATTCTCATTTCCCTTCTTGTGTTGTGGCTTGGACTGGTTGTCCTGAGGGAGACCATCTCAACTTGGTCCCTTGTTGTGTAGGTTGGGGATGCCTTTGCCCTGCTTCGGCTATGAGGGGTTTGCAGATCCAAAATCTTGCCTTTTCTGCTTAAATCTCTGCTCGATCTTGACCCCGTATCTATAAGTCATTCCCAATGAGGCGATGTCCAAAAACTCCATTTCTGTTTGAATGTATCTTTGCAAACAACCGCGGTTTTTGAGCACCAGATGATGCTCAAAATCTTTGATAACCAATTTGGTGTGCAAGGTATGGAAAATATTGGTGCAATATGGTACTGTATGGTCCCTTTCTTGACGTAGGGTGGTCCATCTGGTGTATTGGTCCTCATAGATTCCAACATGGTAGTACTGTTCTTTGATGGCGTCTCGGAAGGAATCCCATGTAGGCTGAAACTGTAAAATTGCAGAATAGAATTGGAAGGAATCCCATGTAGGCTGAAACTAATCTAGATTTAGGAGCGGAACAAACTAATTAACAGACTGAATACAATAAATACAAAGATATGAAGAATAACAAAGATATCCAGGGAACAATATCTTCTATTGAATAATGAAATAGGCTGAAACTGTAAAACTATAGAACTGAAAACACTTGCTCAAATGGTGGTAGCTATCTCTGAGAAGAGATGTGTCTACTACACACATCCATTGAGCAAAATTGATTACAATGAGGCTCCAGAGGCCTTTGTGATATTACTCATGAATGCCAAAACCATAGACATCCAAAAACCTAACCCTAGAAGGTGAAACACCAAAAGTCATGTGGGCCCCTATGGTTAAGTTGGTGTAAGTTGGTACCTCAACTTCCCAGGGTCGTAAATTTTGCATATGACCTTTGTTTTAGGCACGGGATATCCCTTTGGAAAGGTCCTTCATAGAACTACACATTCCACCGTCAAACTCTGATTGCATCTACAGTTTGACTGTGGTGAGACAAAAAAACAATGTTTAGGGCCCTGGAAGTACAATAAGATGTGCTGACATGAAAACATATAAAATAAGCCAGTTGGATTAGGCGAGAGACCACCAATATCCACCTGGAGGATGTGTGGGGATTCAGACATCCCCAGAAGTGTAGAACCCACAATTACAAAGAAGTACATAAGAATGTGCTGAACAAAAATGGAAAAAAGGAGCCAGTTGGAATAGATGGGTGGCCACCAATATCCACCTAGATCAATCGTCCCCCCTTAGGAAGCAATGGTCTCCATTGCATTGAGTTCCCCCATAAGGCAAGGAAAATTCTGTTGGATTTGGCCTCGGGTAAGCCACTTTCCTTGGTGTATGAGTTTCCCTGCCTTGACAACCCGATAAAGCTAGATCCTCTGCTGGCGAGTTCCCTTGACTTGTGTGTCCACTATCTGATCGGTGGTTGCTTGTTACATGTAGTTAGGGTTGAGCTCTGTTGGTGTCATCTGTTCTGCGATCTCCGAGGTGTCCAATAATGGTGGAAAATATAGCCGAAGGAGGTCCACATTGAACATTGGATGCAGGCTAAGGAAGGGTGGAGTCTTGAGCTCAAAAGCATTGCTACCCATAGCCTTGGTGATAGTTTAAGCCCCATAGCGAAGTGAGCAAAGCTTTCGATGGGGCCCCATGAGATGCGCCTTCTGCAAATGTAACCAGACTTTGTAGTCAACCTGAAACTGGTGTGGTACCCTGTGTTTATCATGGCGCTTCTTTTACTTACCATTGGATTTCTGCAAAATCTCCTAGACCTGTTGGCAGATGTGTTGAATCCGCTCAATGAATCTGGTGGCTTTGTCAATCGTAGGCTGATCATGGGAAGAGTCTGTGTGTGTGGTGGCAAGAGGAAGTGCAACATCAATGGGTCCCAAGGGTTGGAATCCCATACCCACCTGAAATGGGCTATGGTCAGTGGAGCTATGGAGAGCCCTATTGTAACTATGTTGAACATAGGGAGACTCTTGTCCCATGTACGTGGATTCTTAGAATTGTACATGTGTAGGATGTGCACAATCATCTGATTGACGACCTCTGTTTGGTCGTCGGTTTGGGGGTAAAAAGCAATGGATTTTGTGAGATTGGTGTCCAACAGAGACTAGAGACTCGACCAAAATGTGTTGAGGAACCTGTTGTCTTGGTCAGATATGATGGTTTGTGGTATTCCAAAGTGGACCCACACTCATTCAAAGAAGAGCTTGGCAGTATCTTCCGTTGTGGTATTCTTCTTGCAGGCTATGAGGATGGCCATCTTCGAAAACCGATCAACGACCACAAATACGCAGTCATTTCCTTGCTTAGTGGATGACAAGCCAAACATCTAATCCATTGAGATGGATTCCCAAGGCTTGTCGGGAATAGGAAGAGGGGTGTATAAGCCTTGCTTCTTGATGGTTGGATTGGAAATGGCACATGCAGTGCAAGATCTGATATACTTGTTGACGTCCTGTCGAAGTTTTGGCCAATAAAAATGTTTTTGAAGAACGACCACAGTTTTCTCCACACCAAAATGTCCTGCCATCCGATTGTAGTGGGATTCCCAAATCATCTTTGTACGATCACTTGTAGGAACACAAAGATGGACCATGTGGCATAACAGTCCATCCTGAATGTGAAAATCGGTGACACTTGCACCTGTACCCAAGAGCTGATAGGTGGTGGAGAAGTCTGGATCTTGCTGATAAAGTTGGGGCCACCCAGATGCTTCATGTCCACAGGAATGGAGCACAATGGTGAGTACAACCACATAAGGCCGACTGAGGCAGTCAACGACATGATTGGAGATACTTTTCTTATACTTGATTATGAGATGGAACTGCTGCAGGTAGGTGGACCACTTCTGATGGCAGTCGTTCTGCAATTTCCATTGTGTCTATATGAATGGTAGAGGCTTGTGATAAGTGTGTATGATCATCTCTTTTACCATAATGTAATGTTTCCATTGACGACATGCTTGTACAATGGAATACATTTCCTTGTCATAGGTGGGGTATTTATAGACAATATCAGAGAGTGTCTCACTATGGTATGCCATCGGATGTCCGTGCTGAGTGAGAACTGTGCCCACAACATAGTCAGATGCATCAGTCTCAATCTCTAACAGTTGTTGCAGATCGAGCAAGGAGAGTACTGGAGCTGAGCACAAGCGACGCTTTAGATCATCGAATTCTCATTGTTTCTCCTTCCCCCACATGAACTTGGCCCTACCATCGCCCTTGGTCACTTGGCTGAGGGTCCATGCAATTTGGGAGAATCCCAATACGAACCGTCTGTAGAAGTTGGCTAGTCCCAAAAATCTCCGAAGCTCGGTCAGTGTGGTTGGGGCTGGCCAGTCACGAATGACTTGGATCTTAGTTGGATCAACATGTACCCCATTCTCATCAACAATGTAGCCCAAGTGTTGGACCATGTTCATGCCAAAGGAGCATTTTTCCAAGTTGGCAGATAGCTTGTGTTGCCGTAGAGTGCTAAAAACCTGCTAATATGTTGCATGTGCTCCTCCCACGTTCTGCTGAAGATGAGGATGTCATCCAAATATACCACCACAAAGGAGTTGGTGAAGGGTTTGAATACATCATCCATTAACCTCATGAAAGTGGTTGGTGCATTTGTTAAGCCAAAGGGCATGACTATCCATTCGAAGAGACCTTCTTTAGATTTGAAGGTTGTCTTCCATACATCAGTTGGTTTGATGGGAACCTAATGGGAGCCAGACTTTAGGTCAATCTTGTTGAAGAATGTTTCTCCCTTGAGTTGGTCAAGAAGGTCATCAATCCTAGGAATGGGGTACCGGTTCCTGACTGTAATTTTATTTAAGGCTCTGTAATCAATGCATAGTCGCCACATCACGTCCTTCTTCTGCACTAGTACAATCAAGCTTTCGCAAGGGGAGGAGCTAGGTCTGATGTGCCCCTTTTGAAGTAGCTCTTGGATATGTCGCATGATTTCGTCATTTTCCATCAGCGAGCGAAGATAGACTGATCCATTAGATAGAGGTGCGTCGGGGGTTAGATCAATTGGATGCTTGACTTGGAAGTGTGTTGGTACCCCTGTAGGTGAGGATAATATGTCTCTGTATTCTTCCACGATCCCATCCACTTGCTTTTTCTACAAATAGAGGCTCTCTGTAGAGGCCACGGATGTGGCAACGACCTTTTGGTTACTGTGAGCACAAATAAAAAAGAAGACGAACTTCTCGGTCTGTGAGATGACCTTACTGCATTGCTTAGCAGAGATTAAAGAAATAACAGTAGGCGACGCTACCTCTGGTATCCTGTACAATTGTATACCCAAAGTAATAATAACACTGCAGGGTATAGACTCATACACAACATGATGCTTCCACAAATATGGTTGTCCTAAAAAAACATCACAAACTTCAAGGGGAACAATATCACACAACACCTCATCTTTGAAAGGCTTGATGTCGCAGGGTAGATGACATTGTTGGCCGACACAAATATCTCTTCCTTGGCGAAGCCAACTGATGGTGTAGGGCTATGAGTGTGGTGTCATTGACAGGTCCAACCGCTTGATGATCTTTGTTGAAATCAGGTTCTTCTGACTCCCGCTATCCGGATCAATTTTTCAAAGGGTTCTCTCAACTCTGCGCACCCCTAACTAATCTGACCAAAAAGGGAGACTTTGACTGGAATGATGAAGCCCATTCAACATTTTAGAAAATTAAGAAGGTGATGAGTACTTGTCTTGTGCTATCTTTACCTGATTTCTATCAACCTTTCATTTTAGAGTGTGATGCATCGGGGGAAGGTGTTGGAGCAGTGCTCATGCAAAATAGGAATCCTATTGCCTATGAGAGCCGAAAATTGAGGGGTCCTGAATTGTTGTACACCATTTATGAAAAATAAATGCTAGACATAACGCATGCTCTCACCAAATTCAGAAAATATCTAGTGGGAGATAAATTTGTGGTCAGGACCGACCATAACAGTCTCAAATACTTCCTTGCACAAAATTATCTTAATGAAAGGCAACAAAAGTGGGTAAGCAAAATCCAAGCATATAACTTTTACATTGAGTATGTCAAAGGGAAAAATAATGTTGTGGCATATGCCTTATCCATAAGGCCTTCAACATACTCTATGTCCGAAATATCTGTTGATTGGAAGTCTCTCTTATTGGTAGAATACTCAAAGAACAAATTTGCGTGTGAATTGATGGATGGACAGATATAGGATGAAAGGTACATGATTATGGATGATGTTATTTATTACAAGGGAAGGTTTTTTTTGGTTCCAAGATCCTCATTCAAAAGGAAAGTGCTTCAAGCATTCCATGATTCTTCCTTATCAGGCCATCAAGGATTTCTTAAAACATATAGACAGATCAGGGAAACATTTGCTTGGAAGGGCTTGAAGGGAAAGGTTATGCGCTATATCAAGGAATGTACCCTTTGTCAACAGAGCAAGGATGAACACACACATCCTGCAGGTCTATTACAACCCCTCCTTATTCCCGAGCACAAATGGGAGAGTGCATTTATGGATTTTATTACAGGTCTTCCCAAAACTCAAGGGAAGGATTGCATCTTTGTGGTGGTTGACCGTTTGACCAAATTTGCACTCTTCTTTGCTATCTCCATGGACTTCAACGCATCTCAGTTGGCATACACATTTTTCAGAGAGGTCTTTAGGTTACATGGGCTACCCAAGAATATAGTGAGTGACAGGGACAACAAGTTCATGAGTGTCTTTTGGCAGGAGTTGTTTAAGCTAGTAGGCACTACTATAAATCCCAACACTAGCTACCATCCACAAACAGATGGGAAAATTGAGATTGTAAACAAATGGGTGGAGATGTATCTCCACAATTATGTATTGGGGCAGATAAAAGCATAGGTCAGATTACTTTATTTAGGAGAATATTGCTACAACACTACTCATCATATGTCTATTGACATGTCTCCTTTTAAAGCTTTATATAGTTATGAACTCCTCACCTTCGTTGAGATTGTATTTGGAGACAACAGAGCTCCTATAGCTAAATAATGGATATGAGAGAGCCAAGACATTCTCAAGGAACTCAAAGATCATTTGCACAAGGCATATAATCGATAAAAATTGTAGGTTGATAAACACAGGGTGGAGATCACATTTGAGGTAGGGGACTTGGTGTACTTGAGACCACAACCATACAAACAATCATCCCTTAAGAGTAAGGGCGTATAAAATCTAAAACCGAGGTTATATGGTCCATATATAGTGCAAAGGAAAGTTATGTCAGTGGTATATGAGTTAGAACTACCCCAAGGAAGCAAAATTCACAATGTCTTCCATGTATCTTGCTTGAAAAGAGCCTCGGGACATCATGTCGTAGCTAATGATGAGCTACCACCTATTGATGGGGAGGGGCACTTGATCTTGATACCAGAAGAGATTTTTGAAGCAAGGGTGAAACAACTAAGAAGCAAGATCATCAAGGAATACTTGGTTAAATGGAAAAATCTACCTATAGAAGATGCCTCTTGGGAGAATGAACAGGTGATACACCAGACAGGTTCAAGATTGCTTGTGGGAAAGAAATTTCTAGTAGGGGAGATTGTAATGTTCCCCTCTCCTTGAAAACAACAAAGATGGACTAAGTAGTCTAGTCACCCCTCTAGACTATAGTCCCATGGTTAAAAAGGGGTTGAGGCAATAAAAGTCACTTAAGGAATTAAAGTGATTCTATTAAAAAGTGTCTTTCAAGAAGAAACAAAAAGGTGAAGGTAACTTAAGTGAAAAATCAAATCACAACCTTAGTAAAAAGAAAAAAGGAAACTCAATTGAAAATTAGATTAGGAGGTATAAAAGAGAGAGGAGGTGCCTCACTCCTCATTATTGTCTATTTTCTCATTGTGATCACTTGAGCTCTACAACTTAATTTTTGAGGGTTTTGAATCAAGAAACCATATAGGCCAGCAAGGAGGTGAAATATTCCTTCGTTCCTAGTCCAAGCTTGGCCAAGGAGGTGCAAGATCAATCCCTCACCATTCTATCCATTCACAGGTATTCGTCACTCGGGATTTGGAGGCTAGGGTGAAAATTTGAAGTATTTTCAGCAGTCGGGCACAACTCCAAGGGAAGAAGTGTTCGATTTGCTCTAGGGAGGCTAGATCAACCTTTCCACTTGTTACAAGGTTCATTTCTAGGGTCATAGCACCCTTTTCCAGCCTTTACTTTAGGGTTTCTCTTATTATATGATTTTTGGTGGCTTGGCCGAATTTCTGAAGGAGGGCGCAACTCTCATTGAGGAGGATTAGAGATCTGGAGGAGGACTCAAGGGTTTTAACCCTAGCTTGCTCCCATCCATATACTTGGCACATGATCTACATTTTGACTGTATTTTGGAGATATTTGGAGGTCATTGACTAGAGGGCTGAAATATTGAGTTTATCCAGCCAGCCAGGGCCATACCAGTCCCAAATCTAGATACACAGAGAGTTACCTGCTCAGATCTGAGGGTTCCAACTATAAAGGGAATCACATTGATCTGGTAATAATCCATATTCAGTTGGTGAAGCTCCAAGAGGCTCCATATCTTTCTATATTGTACTAGATCTGCAGATCCATGCATGAAGATCACTTATGTTGTTAAATATAGGTCATATTTGAAGCTTGTTATCTTTGTTTGTGTATTTTATTTAGTATCTTGTGTTCCAGACTTGTTGTGATGTCATCTATGCAATAAAACTCATCAAAACACTTCAACACATCTTTATGTAATTAAAACCTGCAAAAAAAAACACCAAACAAGAAACGTAAAACCCTAGTTCATGGCCAAAATTGCTTGGGAGCATATATCAATTTACAAAGTAACATGCATTATCCATTGCCTTTGCCCATAATTCATGTCCTAACTCGACACCACTGAGCATGCTCCTTGCCTTTTCCATCAACGTCCTACTCATTCTTTCTACAACTCCATTCTATTGAGGTGTGCATGGAGTAGTCTTTTTCCTTTCTTTTCCACACTTATTACATAATTCCTTTAATTTATTTCCATAGGAATCTCCACCATTATTTTTCTTCAACACCTTTATTTTCTTCTATGTCTTATTATCTACAAGAGCCTTAAACTCTTTAAATTTATAAAAGATCTTAGATTTCTGTGGGAGGAAATAAATTCATGAGTACCTTGAAAAACCATATATGAATGAAACATAATACACAAATTTTCCTAATGATGGAAGAGGCACATGTCCACACACAACACTGTGTATCAAATATAAAATTCTTGTTGCTCTTGTAGCACTAGATGAAAATCTTACCCAATTTTGTTTACCATATATGCAATGTTCACAGAAGTCGAAATCTAGTGTGAAATTGGACATACCTTCAACCATACTTTTATCATGTAATGATTGAAGGCCCTTCTCTCCAATATGCCCCAGTTTTTGATGCCATAGCATTTTCTTTCATACAGAGACATTAGGGGTTCTTTCTTCTTCATTTCCACCCTCAAGAACAATAGAACTATTACACCCATCAATGCTAGCGCTTCTCAATAGCTTGTACAAACTTCCATTCCAAACTTCCCTCATCAACACCAATGCTCCTCAAACCATTTTAAAAGTTTCCTTTTCAAACATAGTATGTATACCTACATCACTCGTCATACTTATAGATATTAAGTTTCTAGATAGCTTTGGAATGTGCAAAACTCCGGGGAGTGTTCTAGTCCTTCCATCCTTAAGAAACAAATTAACTCTTCGACGTCTTGTGATTCTAGCTATCGAGTCATCTCTTAAGAAAACATCACCTCCATTATATTTTTCATATTCACAAAACCACTCCCTGTGAGGAGTCATATGAAAAGAAGTGCATGAGTCGATCAATACATCATGATTTGAATGTGTGCTTGTAGAAACTGAGTACACGTCTCCTCCTTCCTTTGATGAGGTATTCCCTTATGTGGAAGGAATATCATTAGATCCCTTCCCTTTATTAGGATTTTGGATCTAAAAGTCTTCTTATAATTCCAAGATTTACCACATTTCCATCATTTCCTTAAATATTTTCCTAGATATTTAGACCTACCTCTAGATTTATATTCCCCCCCGGCTTATTTTTATTTCTATATTGGGGATGACCTCTTATAGATAAGGCATCCATGCTCTGACTATACATGGTTTTAATGCCTCATTTCTTTCGATAACAAGGATGCAATTACATCATCAAACTTTAATGTGGCTGCATTACTCCCAATAGTTATAGCTAGACTATCCCATGAATCTGGAAAAGAACATAGTAAACTAATGAACTTACCTTCGTCTGAAATTTTAATGTCGATGGAAAACAATTGAATTACCACTATGTTAAAGGCATTTATATGCTCTATCATGGAGTCTCCATTATTCATCCTTATGAGGTACAACTTCTTTCGAAGGAAAAATTTGTTTAACGGGGACTTAGATTGATACTCCTTGGTTGTAGCTTCTCCCAAGAAATTAGGTAACACCAAATTTGAAAGACATAATGAGATTTTACTCTCTATCTTCCTATCCAACATCATCCAGTTTTCTAACACCATACATGTAGGTGTAGAACCAAGATCCATAATGACCCACTATTCTTTTTCTACAAGAAGGTCCTCCATCTTCAACTTCCATAACTCAAAGCTTTCACCATAAAATCTCTCAATCTTGATTCTAGAATTGCTCACCATTCTCCTCCAACACAAGAATCACCACCATAGAGCTCCCACTAAAACCAAATTTATCACAGACCCAAGATAAAATTGCTCTATAAAAAACAAGTTGAACCCTTAGCAGTGCCCCCCTGAAGCTAATAATCTCATTTTGAAACCAAATATAAGTTTGAAACCTTTGAAGTGAAACAATGCATATAAATTCTTAAGCAAAATAGAAAGAACAAAAATGACACACACACAATACACAAAGATCTACCTTGGAAACCCTTAACTAGGAAAACCAACATACCTTAGAGCCTCACCTCTATCTTCTTCATTATATTAAATCCACCATTCACAATACAGTATATGCATTTCATGGCAACCAAAACCATAATCCATTAACCAAAATTAGATTACAACCCCCAATCTCTTACCCAGGATTAGATTACAATGGATCGAAAAACCATAGGCTGAAAACAACAAAACATGCCAAAAAGTGGATAAAAAACAACCCAAAAATTTTGGTCGGGGGCTCCCGCCGCCCCAATGATCCCTCAACACACCATGCAAAGAATATAACAGATAGTCAACAATTCTATGCAAACCAAAAAGCAAGGATATTTAGATTATGTAGTAGTGAGATGACATTGCTCTCACAAACTTCATTCTTAGGGGTCACAAACGACATGTCACAATATTATAGCATTAAAAATGACACAACATCATCATGAAAGAATTGAAGTAAGTTATCCAGTGGTTATAATTCAACAAATTTAAGGAAAACTTGTAGCATGGGGATGCTAAACTCTAAAATTTCCTAAATGCCAATGAGATT